>VOMN01029231.1:0-16273 GCA_014899125.1 Orchestia grillus | reverse complement strand
TTCTTTATAGGTTCAACTATTTTTTCTCATTTCACAGCCAATCTGTCAACTGTAATTAGCCTAATTTTATCAGAATAGTACAAAGAACCATACGATGGTTTTAGTTAATACTTAATCCAACGTACTGATCACCACTTACGCGATCAGCGATAGATTAGTGAACTAAGAATCACAACTGGAGTGCAAGCCAATAATGAGATCTCTAATACCATGACGGTGAACGGCAGAGCTGAGAGTGAGAAAATGTCACCGTCGCACAGCTAAGAAAGTGCTTCGCATAAAAGAATGAGACAATATCCCACTAATTAATAATCGCGCATTTTACAAATCTATTCCGTGCTTTACCGAAATAGTTTCATTAGCAAATTCTGGCATCAAATTATATTTTTAAGTAACAATGGCCTTCAAGACATGTTGCAGAAATAAACTTTTTTGTAAAGACTTGCATAACCCTTTGAGAAGTATAGGGACACTTGAGTCTGAGCTTAGTTTTTTATTAGGTAGGTTACACCTACCGAATTGGGAAAAAATTTGGACTATTTATGCGTACACGCTCAAGGATTACAGAGAGTTTACTGGAAGAAAATTAGATCGAACATATCAAGATACTGTACAATATTTCAGAACACCAATTATTTACGCATCATCCATTGTTTTAGAATCATTGTTTCGTTGAGGTGGTCATTATAGCAATTTTGTGAGTAATATTAGTCCCTAATATGTTTCCAAAAGGCTCCGACCAAAGAAGTCTCAAACCAGAGGGTAAGGAAAGCGTTTCACTGAAATGCGGTTGGCACGTTAGTAACGCCTTACTGGAGATACATGTGCTTGAAAGATTGTCTGACCTTATGAACGAAGTTGAGAACAGCATCTGAAGCACAGTTCATTTTTGAATTCACAAACACCTTAGAACTGCATCAATCAATATTCAACGTGACAGGCGACGATGCAAAAATGCAAATTTTTCTCGAATGATACCCTAGATAATCGACTGCATTGCTGACTGAAAAGAACAGTCGACTCCGAACGATTTCTGTAGAAACCATAGAAGCTTAGGATTGTATTATGACGTTCCGTAGTGAGGAGCAAACAGCCCATGCAAGATAAAATTTCACAATTACAATACAAAGGGAGAACTGAGCATCGTACCTGAAGAGCAGGCAAAAATGAAACGTCAGGAAACTACTGGAAAAAGAGGATATATACACAACGGTATCCGAATTTCTACACGTAAATAACTAGAGTATGGGCACACGCCCCTGTAGATGTTGAACTGTAAAGATTGAAGAAAAAGGACAAAGATGAGTCAGAACACTCCTGTTGCAGCTTCAAAATTGAGCAGAAATGCACGTTGATTTTTTGCAATCTTTCGCCCACTGTGCGAGCATTGAGAGACACGGCAGCCCTTGCAGATCTAGCGTCAGTACTCTCTCTCGTACCCACTCTATTAGACCGAGTAGGCAAGGCCCGAGACATATCCCGAAAAATAAACGCCCACATAGATTCTTCACTAATTACCGGTATAGACTTATGTTCGCACAATTTCACAGCCTTCACTTACAATTTCTCTCCACACGCCGTCATTCAACTGCTTCCCTCATCATCCTACATACTTTCCTTCAACATCTAATTCATCACTTTTACCAAATGCTGATAGCTCATAATCTTCACACACCAAAACCAGTTTAAAATACTACGTACTCAACGCTATTCGACAACTTGGTTACTACGCATGTCCTCGTCGCACTTATTTGTGCCACTAAAAATGCATCACTGCAGAAAGACTATTGAAACACCCCTCTTGGAGACATCATTGACCCCTTATAGAACTATTCCGAAATATCTCGTGGCCGTGGTGGTTGCATTCACACGGTCACTGTTAGTTACACACACCGTGTGAATGTACCCCTGGTCTTCTAGGGGTAATTCATCAAAGGTTAAGTATCTGTGTCGAAAACAAGCCTCCTAAAATGAAGCTTACTCCAATTAAACACGCAACTCCGAGAAAAACTGTTAGGCTACTCCGAGAGAGGCAATTAGGCACCGTCCAACGAAGCATGTACTCACGTTGGTAGCGCCTCGCTTCAATACATACATATAGGTAAACACCTTTGAACTAACGAAGTTCAACTGCTCAGTGAAGAACTCAGCTTGAGCTCGCTTACTTGTAGACGGAGTTGTCAGGGTAGCTTGTGTAGCCGACCCCATTTGCGCCCCGCAGGAGCATCTGGAATGGGATGTTAGGGATGGCCCTCCTCATGTCCTCCAGGCGCTCCCAAGGACACTCGTGGAGGAAGCGCAAAGCCACGTCGAAGGTGGCGCCTCCCCAGTTCTCTAGCGAGTACAGCGAGCTGAAGTGGTGCGCAACGAACGGCGATATCTGCGGCAAGGTAGAACGATCAATCGCCATGCACCTGGAGCTCAGTGGTGCAGCCTTTGGCATGCACAGAAATGACACCTAAGATTGATATCTCAGGAAGCTACCTCCACAAGAATATAAACCATTCTTTACTGATATTCATCACGCAAGTAGACTAAGCCAGTCCAGAGTACATATGTCATTTTCGAAGGAAAAATATACGAGGTGGGTAAATAATGTAGGCGACTGGTGTTTACCAGTTTTATTATTCAATTGAAAATATTATTTTATACTTCCTCCTTCAAAGCAGTTGTATTGAAAAGGCAAACAGTACTAGAGACGGGCGTTTCATTCTTCATAGTATGGCTGTAACTCAGATAAGGAAACAGCCTTCAGCAGGCCGGTTACAGCTTTTTTAACGTTATCTAATGTCCTAATACCTCCAATTTTGAGAAAAAAAGAAGCAATCACAAGAACTCAGATCTGAGAGAAAAACGGCTTAGCCAACGGAATGTTTTCACTCGTCAAAAACTCGTTAGTGGAAAACATTGTGTGAAGACGCATGATCCTGCTACAGGTTTTTCGGAACCATTTTCGTCTAGGCTTTCCTAATCCTAAATTTATTCATCAAATCAAATGAAGGTTGAGTGTTAAATTTTACTTTCTTGATTATTTTGACTTTTAAGCGCCGACCAAAACGCACCAGAAAGAGGATTTCTTGGGCATTTGCACCATTTCCTCCAGTCCAAAGTTTTCCGCCCGCGAGATTCATTTTTAACAGAGTTTCAGCATGAAGTTACCTATTGTTCGCATGAATTCATTAAATTTCAGTCCCACTATGCCCAAGTCAAACTAAATTCGATAGCGCACTTTTGCTCGAAATTTCTCACTCATTTTCAAAACCCAATAAGAAAAATCGGTTCAGAAAGTCTATCGCTCTAGACTACGTGGCTCCATCAAGTTAAACTCGCACCGTTTGATACATTTGATTAAGACGATGATATTGATGATGATGATGTACCAGTGTAGCTAAATCAAACGCTCCTCTACTAGTCTCATTAATTCATTCACATACTTCGTATGCTTTAAGGAGATGAAATAATTCATGGCACTTGGAATATTATAAGTGAATCCTGTTTAAATAATTTTAGAGACAAAAATGTTTTCTCGCACACCATATTTCACTCGAAAACTTAGAAGAGCAATTGATGAGAAAATACAGCTAAGAAAGTTACCAACACTTTGGAAGCCAGAGGCTGCATGACTAACAATGAAGATAGATCAAGTGAGTTGCTCAATCAGTAGTGTAAAAATTTCACCGAGCTGTAATTAACTTCTAACCTTGAGAAGATCGTGGGTGCGGACCCTGGTGGCGAGGAGGCTCTGGTGCGCATCCCTGAAGGTGGTGTCCATGAGCAGCAACTTGGGCGTCTGGCGGACGGCCCGGGCAAAGCCTTCAGGGCCCTCTCGCTTGAGCATGCTCCGCAGGCCCTCTGGCGGCTCCGTCGCTGCACATCATGGCACACGTTAACGTACTGGTGACCCACCCAGGAGCCCCTAGTATAAACAGGATTACTATTACCATTAACAATATTAGCGGTGCTAATGTTCTTCAGAATTATATTTATCAGTATTACCAGCATTTCTACTACTAATACTGCCCGAGCTACTAATATTCTTTGATAGCCAAATACGTGGATTTCAGTATTTCGCTCAGTCGCAGCCGCAACAGTCACAATGGGATGACTTGGAAAAGATGAACAACAAAAAGCACATCTGAATGCGCACATAAAACTCACTCAGCTGACGAGAAACGGAACTGGATAATGGAAAACAAAGCCTATGCAATTGTCTTCTAAATTAGTGGATAACGGATTTGCTAAAATTGTGAAGCTAAATTTGCTCCAATGCCCATGAGGAAACCTTTGTGTTGATTCATCACGTTAACGAGAACAAATCTCTCAGCGAGAGTTTCACGATATAAACAATTTCATTACTTTCAAGTGTTAACTCCAATACTTTAACTCGTTAAATCGAAATCGACAGGTACCAAGAAGCACCTTAAAGTACGAGGTATCACACATCATTGGTACTTGGCATCACCGGCACCTCGTATGCGAGATTAGGTGCTGTTTCAGTTCACACATCACCTTCCACTGAAGAACTAATGTAATCGATTGAAGCTGTACAAAAAATATGAAGACCCAATAAATGAAAATTTCCATTCGGCAGAACACACTTAGCACAGACACATATGTACCAAGGAAACAGCATAGAGCCATAGACGATGCACGACAGCCTCAGCGCCAAGTTTGCGTACAAAACAAGCAGGGCTGAGCAACAGACAAGCAGCGGGGCAGGAAAGCAGCGAACAGGCCGGAGGAGCGTGGGCGCAGTCATGAATGTGTCACACTCAATTGCATAATCGAGCTCAAAGTACTAATAACACGAACCTAAAAAACTATAGAAAGACCCTAGAAATACGGTCATTTGTGACGTTACAGAGGGAATCGTTTGAAATAGCAAGATATCAAGTTCAGCAACTTCTGCTACGTTGTCATAGAACTCGACTTATTTGACACTTGGTCGGTACCGTGAACACTACTGAAATGAAAAACCTTATAATTTAAAATTCTTAAGTCAATAGACGACGAGCTCATCTCACAATTGAGCGACAGTCCGACATTTTCTATACTAAATCGTAAAAATTTCTTGTACAAATGTTTCCGAGAAGCATCATATTTCCCATACATGAAACGAAGCAGTAAATACTGTAGTGGCAGATATTAGGATACATGACACAGCAATGACCGTTTGCATGCACCAGATATGAAAATATTATCTTAAACTTTTCATGTATCATGTAGTAACAATGAAGCAGACACAAGCGTAACGCTCAGCAATGTTTAAATCAGCAGCCCAAGAAACATATTGGATCTCCCTCAAGCCTGATGCATCCAGTGCAGCAGAGCGACATGCTAGAAGTGGGATTTAAATAACTATCTCATATTAGACATATACAATTGAAGGTGACAAACACAATTGTAGGTAGAAGAAACGCTGAACTAACCTTTTGAGAAGGTCTTTGAGCTCGCCGCTGGCAGCAGGCACACATAAGTATGTTCAAGAGGAATAACGACACCTCATTGGATATCATTAACTTTTAGCATTAAAATATTTTACATACACAGATAGAATTGAAAATATTATAAGCTGGGATAAAAAATTAAACGCTTCTTTTATCATATATGTCACAAATACAACAGCAATGATAACTGTCAATTCCACATGCACCGTTTGATTAATTTAGTGAAGTCTGGCTCAAAGTTCAAATTTCTTTCTTTTAGTCCTGAGTTATCTCAAGATTTTTTAAAATTCAATTCAATAATTATTTTACAAATATTTCAGTTAGGTGATGAGCCCGCGCAAATGGTAAGTACTCGCCCAAGACGGTACGATATGAGGTCAAATAAAAACATGACTTCTTGAAGGGATTAAACTAAAAGTTTTACTCGAACAAAATTTTTACAAAAAAAATGAAAACATGTCATCAAACGTGAAAAATTGAAAAAAAAAATCCAAAACGCAAAGAAGTAACGAACTTAAGAGTTGAAAAATAATTGAGTTTCTATCGACATATACGAGTATTACTTTTGCTTCTAAAAATATTCATACTCCGTATATTTCTGATAAAATGTAAATACTTCATTCTATACTTGATTATTTTTTATAGGGTAATTGTAAAATTCGTAAGAGTAGTTCTCCCGTAACCTCGATTAAACGATTCCAAAACGAGTAATACTTTATGAAACGTTGTGCAGAAATAGAAAAAATTCAGGTTCAAATATATTCATACCCCGTTCAATAATAATTGACTGTAAACCCAATTAGCAAATACTTCATTGTGACATTTTTGTAGTTTGTTAGAAGGTTTTCAAATATCCACAGGCATATCGGGCAAATTCTAATGAGAAAATTTTTCGAGCTCATCAAGATTTTTTAGTTTTCTTACGTTATCTTTTTGATTGGCTAGTCATCACAAGTTCTCGATGACATTCTAATCGGGGCTCCGGCTTGACCACTGTAAAACGCTTACACGGTTATCTTCCAACTATTTCCTAACAAATTTTGCAGTGTGCTCTGCATCATTGTATCGAAAGATCTGAACAGGCCCACGATTAAGTGCTCCAGCAGACAGTTTCACGTCCTCGTAGAATTTTGATTCAGTGATCTTGTTTCATGATCCCATTCACCCGCATCAGTTTACTAATGCCATTCGTTGAGATACAACCCCCAATACATCAAATTTTCATCACGTTCCACAGTTGGAAAAGTGTTTTTTGTTTAAAAGCTTCACATTTATTTAGCCAAACAAAAGAAGCATCGCGGTGACAGAAAAAGTCAATTTTGTTTCGTATTATCAAATAATAGATGACCAGTAACTTCAATCTCTATCCAAGTGAACTTTGGCAAACGATAAACACTTAACATGCCTTCTCTGTAGGATCGGTGTTTTTTTGGGCCTGCAAACTTTGAGTCCCTATTCCTTTAATGCTCTGTGAAGCATAAATTCTGAAATTTCTATGCTACGTTGCTTGGATAATTCAGGATTACCTTAGTTGTGACTCCCTGATTATTGTGGGCATCACGTATTTTTTTGTGTTCACAGTCTTGGTGAAATCTTCTTCCTTCCTAGCTCTTCAGGTTTTTTGATGGTGAGAAACTTGTTGCATTTATTTGAACCCTCGATGCACGCGTAATGAATTGTTTCGATATAGTTTTGTGGCCCTCACCATTCTCGTATGCATCAATAATTAATTACTTAAATCGAGGCTGAGCTCTTTCGTCTTCACCATGATGGCTTGATTACTTACTGCTAAATGTTGAATGAGACAACTTAAGGTTGCTATTTTTGGAAGAAAATCATAACAGTTTAGAGATAATTTACACTATTTCCTAACGGCATTACTAAACACTGTATTAAAGTTACCTATTGTTTGCAAGAAAATGGGATTACAATCAATAATTGAACGAGGTATGAATACTTTTGAACCTATCATTTTTCCTATTTCTGTTAAACGTTTCATCAAATAAAATTCTACTTGGAACCTTCGACTTGAGGTTACTTCAGAAATACCCCTGCAAGTTTTACAATAACTTCATGTCCAAATAGTTGCGTATTGAATGAAAATATTAAATTTTCCACAAAATCACGTGGACATGAATAATTTCGGGCGTAACAATGCCTGTATACTCGAATGGACCGATTGACGGTCACTACCCAGATAGGAGGATGTTGCATTCACACGGCCACTGTTGACTGCACTGACCGTGTAAGTGTACCGCCACACTTGGGCAGTGACCGTTAAGAGGTTAATCATGTAGATAAATTTGTTCTAACAATTGTCACTAAAAAGATTTAGGAATCAGATAGATGCAACTTATTCAACATTCAGAATCAGTATATTTTGTGATTTCATCCCAACGACGAATACGCTTTATCAACGCAGTAACTTCGATTTCAAGCAATTATAACCAATGAAGACACGAATTTCTGATTTCTCTGAAGAAATTACCCGATTTATGCGAGAATATTTAGTCAGGAGCCCGAAGAACAGTCGCGTGAGTTCAACTCAATTAGACGTAGTACAGTTGTACATGTGAGGCAAGCATTCTTATACAAGCTCTTACACATGAGACAAATTCTCTTATACTCATGTAAAGAAAGATACTACAGAAAAATTGGCGAAAACCTGTAGAGGAAGTGAGACTTAAAATAATAATTATTACTTGTTAAATAGTTCAAGGCTCCCTAGCCACACCAAAAGCGATCTCAATAGAGCAAAAAGAAAATACTATTTAGTTTGAGAAATACAAAACGAAGAATCTACGCACTGGTAAGTTCCCACAAGGGATTTTCTGAGTAGAAACGAGTTAAAAAACAAGAGGAAGAAAAGATGAAAAATAATCAGTGAAGAATGCATGAAAATGGGTAGAGACAAAGTGGGCAAGAAAGAGAGAATTCCCGATGGCCTATTTATAGCTGAGGTAAGCTAACAGTGCCCACCTGGAGACGCCAGTCCCCATAGCATGTAGGAGACAAACCCAACCAACCTAATCCTGTTGACTACCCTGTGCCCCATGAGGCGAGTCCAGCTTGGAAATGATTAAAGATTCTAACAGGACAATTATCGTTAACTTAACACACAGCCATGGTGAGCAGGGAATGGCTCGAACAAAATTGTCTAAAATCGCCTGGGCTATCACCATATATGAATTCAATGGAAAATTTGTGGAGATATCTTCAACTTCAGGTCCACCAAGGAGAATGAAGATTATAACGAATTAAAGATCATCAAAAACAAAAAATCAGCCCTGATTCCGGTTGAATTTTGCTAAGGTACAGTAAAAGCGTACAGAAACCGTTTAAAAATCTCATTCAGTCGAAGTTAATTCGGCCTGTTTTTTTAATAATATTAGGGCCACTCTGGAATCCCCTACATTAATAGATAACTTTTTCAGTAACTGTACCGACTAACACCCTCACCGGAATATTAACTTTAGATGTATCCGACCACTCTCTGATATTCCTAATAAAAAATATATATGTTCATAGAAAACGATCAAAACTTAAAGAAACTTGTTCATACCGTAAAATTAACTTAATAACTTTATCAAACTTGTATGACTGAATTAGACAGCTAGACTTGAGCTCCGTCACAAGCAAAATTGATATTGATAATGCTATGCTGACACTGGCGGACCTCATAAATGTTGCATATAATAAATGTTGCCCACATATAACCCGTATTTTCACACCCAAGGGTAAGCAGAAACCTTGGATCACTCAAGATATCGAATCCAATACCATGAAGCACCATGCATAACTCATACTACTGCACGAAGGAAAAGTTTCGCCTAAATTATACAATAAATTCAAAAATTATGAAACCAGTCAAATTAGATCTGCAAAAAAGAATTATTTTCATCGAAAGTTCTCCCAGCCAAAAAGTGACGGTAAAAAGGGTGGAATCTGTTGAATTCACTACACAGATCAAATAAAGAAAACAAAAAACCAGTAACCAATATTAAGAAAATAATATTACTTCCCATTGTGAAAAAGATATTGCAGGCATGTTCAACAATTTTTTTCGTAAATATAAGTAAAAGGATTGCTGACAGCGTCCAAAATGACCCAACCTAATATTATCACCTGCATTATCTCACTCACTTATATGAAGGCCATTCTTTCTTTTTCACACCAGTATCTAATAATGTGATAGACTGTATCAATGCATTAAAAAGAAGTCAAACGGAATTAAAACGTTTGACATAAATGTGTTAAAATCCAGAGCTGACTTAATTTCGCCCATTCTAACTGATCTGATCAATAGATCTTTTTCAACTGGAATTTTCCCGAACACTCTAAAAATAGCAAGAGTAACTCCAATTTTTAAAAACGATGACAAACAATGTAATAATAATTATGGACTAATCTCTGCTTTTGCGATTTTGAATATTGGAAAATATGGAGCACAGAAAATTCTACTCGTATCTTAAACAAAATTCCTATTTATATACACGAGGGGGCTTCAAAAAGTTCATGGAAAAGCCCACAACTAAAAATTGTTCAGACGGATTTTGATGCCATTGCTCCAGAACGTTCTTGTACCAACATGTTACAACATATTCAAACATAAACTCTTAACGCACGCAATAACGCATCACCGCCAGTTGGAAGTCACGATGGGTCCCTAAAGGGCTTAGTATAGGCTGTTGCGCCTCGATCAGCAGTAAGCAAGGGCAGATCTTCCATTGATATTTTGAACAAATGGGATGAGGACTCGGGAGCTTTTCTACAAAGAATTGTGACAGGGGATGGAATCTGGCTCTAACAGTATGCTCCCGAGGATAAAACATAATCAAAGCAGTGGCTAGCACGAGGTAGAAGCGGACCTGTCAAAGCAAAATCTGAACGTTCAAGAGGTAAAGTCATCTGGGATGCAGAGGGGATTTTGCCAGTTGACTTTTTCGAGAACAAGAAGACAATGTCATTTGCTTATTATGAAGCAATTTTGAGAAAACTGACCAAGAAACTAGCAGAAAAACGCCCGAAAAAGCTGCATTAACGCGTCCTCTTCCACCACGAGAATGCACCCGCTCATGGTGCTCGACAAACAAGAGCTGTGCTACGCGAATTTTAGTGGGAAATTATCAGACATCCTCTTTAAAGCTCTGATTTGGCGCCATCCGATTTTGTTTTTGTTTCCAAAGTTGAAAAAAAAATTGAAAGGGGGTTAATTTTCTATCAATTGATGAATAAAATGAGCTGCTCTGACATGGTTCACATCACAAGACCCTCAGTTCTACACAGACGGATTTTAAGGCTGGCCTCAATGTTTATAGAAGTGTATTGACCTTGATGGAACATATGTTGAAAATAGAGATCTCAATTGAAATTATTATTTCATACTAGGGTATTTCATACTATCCTTTTTCCTCGAACTTTTCGGAGAAGTTATATATATATATAACGTCTTTTGCATATATATAACAAACAATATGGCTGTCGAATTCAACGGTCGACAACTAAATCATCTTCAATATCTGTACTCAAACATTGACGAGGGTTTTCTCATATTCTTCCTTCTTAGATTTCAAAAAAGAATTTTTGACAAATTGGATCACTGGCTCCTTCCATCTAAATTAAATCACCATGGAATAGGAGGGACTTCTCATCAGTGGTTCGCTTATCTCTCAAACCGAAAACAATTCATTGTAATCGGAGACGCAAAATCAGATATGCTGAATGTGACCCACGGGGTGCCACAAGGCTCAGTATTGAGAGACCCCTGCTGCTCCTAATTTTCATAAATGATATCGTAAAATGTACCTTCTATTTAAATCTTATCCTTTTTGCTGATGACAGTACCCATTCATCAAGAATCGGCGCAAACAATATTGAAGACTCAACTGATCAAATCAATCAAGAACTAGGAAAAGTTCCCACGTGGCTAAAATCTAATAAAATCTACACCAATATAAGTAAAACGAAAAACTTTCTTCTCTCGTACAGAAAAAAATTCACCTCTCACAAATAACGATGTAACAATGGGGAATGGTATAATAGACAAATTGATTACTCAAAGTTTCTGAGAACAATCCTTAACAAACATTTGACGTTTAGCGAACACACATCATTCATTTAAAAAAACAGTTTCCGAGATAGATGGGTATACTATATCAAAAATATATTGCCAACTGGAGCCTGAAAAATCCTACATTATACACTTATTCACCTGTTTTTTTAATATGGAATAGAAGTAAGGTATGGGACTGATAAAAACAAAACGGAAAAAGTTTTTACTCTAGAAAAAAAAGACATAAGCGCTATTGCACACTTGGACTACAATGAGCACGCTAACGACTCTTTCAAATGCGTGGGAATTCTGAAATTCCCCGACATTTATCAATTTTCGCCCAATAATTTTATAATTAAAACCTTCAGAACAAGCAGTGACCCAAATCTCAATGAAACAATTTCTAACCTATTCTGTGCCCATGATCATGTCACCAGGAATTTAAATTAACTAGCATTTCCTTATTACTCACGCGACAAATCTCATCATTGCTTCTCTTCGCAGGCACTGTCTTTTGGAATTCCATTCCTTCAAACATAGATCAAAATACCTCATTTAAATGATTTAAGACTAATCTCAAGACCTACCTTCTCCCGATGAATTGAATACATTAAGTCCATGTAGGTCGGCCTACGAAGATATATATTCAAATATGTGTACGAGTCTAGTCCTTTATTCAATAGCTAACTCATACCCTTTTTTAACTTGAATTTGTAATTTATTTAAAGATAGAAAGTTTTCCTATGTTTCTGATACTCGATTCGTCCATTTGAAATCCGATTAATTGCTAGTGAATTCTTAGAATATATACGAATCACAAAATAATTTTCAAATTGAAGCAAAAATGAAATCAACATCTTACGGAACAGGAAGTAAGAACACGGTACAAAAGACTTACAGCTTCCAACTATCACTGCTACTAGTAAACATGAAATGCTAACATAACTTCGCACTACTATTTTGACAAGCGGGCGATTGGTGAAAAGGCAAGACGCCAAGATGCATTACACGGGACACAGCAGCATAAGTCTACCTCCCACCAACTGAGAAAACTGCCCACTCACCGATAGGCGTAGCTGGCACGGAAGGCTTCACCTCTGCAGGCTTCAGATCAGTAGCCAGGGGAGTGAGAGAGCCGTTCACAAGTACGTGGCCCAAAAAATTGAGCAGTTTCTGCAAGTACAGAGTAACACAGTTAAATCATGAGCATAGTAAAAAAACTGGGTAACACAATTATATACCATTTAACGTCAAGTATTGGACGCTCTAAGCCACAGAGCTCACGATACATAGAAGTATGTATTGGGTTCCTACCTATTATATTTCCTCCCTTGCGAATCTTCTTTGGCTGAAATAGACCAAGACGAGCTTTTTCGAGTTTAGCACCTAGTCGTTAAATAATTATGGAGTATTTTGATTTCTATGTCACCCTATTTTAATTTTCCACTTTAAGAGATATAGTAGGAGTCCTATCAATGCACAAAGAGACGAATATTTTACCTGTGCTCGATTTTTGGAAGGCCTGAACTGGAAGAGCTGGGGATGTTCATCAATGAAAGTCGTGTCGATGGTGCCGTTCAAAAACTTCTGATTTTCCAATACATTCAGCAAGAAAGGTATGTTTGTCTGCGGAGCAAATAAAAATAACCTGTGAGCAAATATTCTTTCAAAAAAATTACAGGTGAGAATCGTGCCTGCACACATTAAATACGATGAATGTTATTTACAAATCACAAAATAAAGCCGGGTAAAAATACCACTTTTCATTAAATGTATTCTAGATCTTCTGAATATTACGTCGTGCAATTCAAGTAGCGTAATATTTACAAAATCCTTACATCAGGTATTTGAGGCGAAAACAATTAAAATCAAGCACACTATAGAGCGGAAAATATGAGCAATTAATTTCCTAATATACCTATGCAATTTAACACGTATGCTGAAATAAAAAGTTGAAAATATAAAACCCTAATTCTAAATGTGTATTGTTATCAGACAGGTTCTTACTTTCGAGCTCAAGTTACAGATTAATAATAAAAATGCTTTCAGCTAATGAAAAATCAAAAACAATGCCACGCTCAACTTCAAAACGAATTTTGTGTCTAGTAAAATGTAAGGAAAAATACTGTGATATAGTATTATAGAGGAAGAGTATGACAGAGAGAGAATATATTACTGAACGGTTGGTCCAGTGGTTTAGAGACAGGCAGAGAATAGATAAGTTTTTCAGCGTGACTAGAGAGTGTGAAAATCCGAGTTCAATTGAGCTCGTGCTAATAGTGAAGTGAAAATATGCACTCTGAGTTTACAATAATCTTACAGCAGGTATGATCGAGCGACAATAGTGCGACGTAACAGATATTAAACAAGTACGAAGAGTACAGGTAAGTGAAAAAATGTGTGTGTATCAAAATGGAGATGCAGTGTGAATAATATAATATGATAGCACAAAAAATAATTGAAATGTCATTTCCACCGCATAAATGAATGGAAAAATCGCATATCTCAAGTTAATTGTAAATAAGGCTGAATTTAGCCACAGTAACAAACCGTTACCGTTACCTCATTACTTGACTACAAGTCTAATGCCGTCCTGTACCTATCATACACTTGCTACCCCTTTGGAATACCATATTACGCTCGCTCAAATTTTAGATACTAACTCGTACTTTTCATTATACATCGTTCTTTCTTTTTATACGAAAGATTGATCGGTCTACTATTTGTCTGCCGACTCGTAAGTGGGATCGCAACATAAACTGAGAACACGTAAGATGGATTGGACATCAAAATTAGCGTTTTCTAAGCAAACTAAGGTCTAGTTGGTTTTAAAAATTCCACACGGAAGTTTTCATCCGTCATTACATAGGAGGATGAGGTAAAGTCATACGTACGTCATACTACTGTTAAGAGTCTTTATACCGGACGTTTTCTGTAGAGCAATAACCTTAAAAACTAGTGCGCGATACTATATTTAAACTGAAATAGAACAATACTATACTCGCAATTTAACTTTTCGGTGTTTTTCATCTAAACTACTTCACTTGGCAGAAATGGAGGCTAAGTGGGCTTGACAGGCGCTTGAGTCTAACAAGCTAGGGCGTACTGGGCTGGAGCGCTGCTAGCACCGCGAGAAGACTGAGTAGCGCGAAGTAGGCTGGTGGTAGTAAAACTTGAGTGCTGCAGGCGCCGGTGGTAGAAGTTCCGATTTTCAAGCCGTCTGTTGCTCCTTATACCTTCATTCTAGAAGAAGACCCGAGCCTCCTTTACTGGTGCTCTGAGTGCTTATTTTTGCTACGATTCTCTGTCACTTTACGGCATCGCTACACTAAAGTTTTACAGGGCGGCTCACTGAACCAATGCTGGCAGCAGCCTCTCCACTACGGCGGCAGGCCGTCAAGACACTCCTCCCTCCTCAGAGCCCCCTCAGCCTCCGGAACCAGTGCTCGCCGCGACTACCACTTCACAGCTACACTCCCAAGAAAAAGTAATCTATTCTCTTCTCGTAATATTTTTCATCATTACTGTGTACTTGGGTCAGTGTTACAATAGAGAATTATAGGAATATTTTTGTTTGTACTCAACAATCCTGTCGAGTTTATTCCTATCTCCTCCGACACTCCCTCTAAGCCAAACTCTAAGAAAGATATTCCCATCAAAGACAAACATTATATTCAAGTCGACTTCGGAGGAAAAAAACGTGTGAGGATTGAAATTCTACATAATACTCAAGTATCTTGAATTCTTACTGTTATTAAAAACATTTTACTCCTGTTTCTTGTTGCAGTAATGTTATAAGGGAGCTCTTAAAAGCTTTTGTCGGAATTCGTATAAATAAGTCAATTATAGGAATTATTAACCATTTTTAGAAGAATAATTATTTAGAGGAGTGTTTGCAAAGTTGGACATAACAACGGTAGCGCTACGCATACGAATCGAATTAGGTTTTAAGTAGCCTGATAAACAGATGAAATAAAATTCGACCGTAGGTTCCATAAGATGTGTTTGCTATGACTTCAGATAAAATACCGCATACATCACTGTTCCAGATGTAGAATGCATGGTTTCTACGTTATGCTCGGATCAAATATTAATGTTGGACACTTCTACAGTTGGACGTGAAAAAATATTGACTTTTGATAGAGTACTGTAGTCATTCAGCTTTTCTACGCTATCCGAACACTGAAATCTACACACACTTTCAATGTGCGCATTCTATATATATATATATATGCTCTCTAGGCATGAACTCGAGCGCGAGCACACATGCACACACGCCTATTCTCATACATGCTCATTAGAAAAAATTCACCCTCGGTAATTCATTCCCGTATTGCTCTATAAAAACAATGAAGATAGGCATAGGCCACACGCCGGAAGAACTGCTCTTCTATATGTAAAATGAGCACGACCTGGAAGCAATCAAATTTTGACTCTATATTCGACGACTATTTTTCGAGTTAAATTCAGCACAGACTTATTTTCACGGGTTTATTAAGCGTAATCGAAGCGTAAAGTTTTGCAAATGGGAGTCCAGCTCACACGAATGGAGGGAGTTGTGCAAATGCTGTCTCCTCAGCGAGCGCTCGTGATGCTTTGTACAACCGATACCACTCTTCTGACATGCTGATAGCCGCAATGGTACGCTGGTAGCCGCAATGGTACGCTGGTGGCCGCAATGGTACTCTGGTAGCCGCAATGTTACGCTGGTGGCCGCAATGGCACGCTGGCAGCCCCAATGGTACGCTGGTAGCCGCAATGTTACGCTGGTAGC
>VOMN01029221.1:0-21395 GCA_014899125.1 Orchestia grillus | reverse complement strand
TAAATTACTTGTGGTAAATAAATGTTTACAAATGTTTACAAATAAAAACCAATGAAACCACCAATGATACATGAACCTTTGTTCGTAGAAGGGTAACATTTTTACATACCGATCAATACCGCTATGCATTTCAATTTTTAATAACTATAAAGCAGCAGTGCAAAGGATACCACACTATCTGCTTCATGAAAAACTAAATTTTACAAAAATCAGTTATAACCAACAACGAGAAGGTTTCAAGACCTGAACAACAGGTCTCTACTATCGATTTCGTATATATTCGTTATAAGTTTTTATCCTCAGTTGCTCAGTTTTGTTCACTTATTTTTGTTCACAAGTAGTTAAGTAGTTCTGACATCAATAATGACACCGTAGTCACATCACAGACACAAGACACAGTTTAATATGGAATTGTTCTCTCCCACACGACTGCCAACAGTTATCAATTAATTTGACAAAGGTAATTACCAACCATGTAAGTAAACATATTATCTTCTCTCATCTACGACTACACGTTTAATTGAAGGCAAAGTACATTCACAAACAACGAGAATGAATGTACCTGAAGACAAATATGATCTCACTAACAACGCGGACTTACTGGCTGCTCTTATTGCCATAGATGATATGATTAACGATTAAATATTTATCTTTCAGAGCTGTCAATCGCATTACACCTCAAAACATTTTAGACGGATGGAGTTGCGCTGTAATTATTCAGCCCTAGCTCCCATTAATCAGTAATCAAACGAGGTATCGTAATCTACATAAATAATAGGGCGATGGCTTACTGATGAGTTAAATCTTGCTCATAAGTCGTGTTTTGCACGATTAACACAGCCTTTCATCTCATGTCCGCGATGTACCAGAAACGAAAATCAGTGCAGGAAAAAATTGTGACGCAGTATTCTAGCTATACGTGGCATTAGGTACATCAAATATGAGTTGCCAAGAGAAAAGAAAATATTTATATATTTATTCCATCTGATTGCAATACGAAGTGCGATCTATTAACAGAAAATTTTTTAATCCCTCTTATATAAGGCAGGGGTATAAAAAACAGTGATTTCAATTGAATATTTCAACGAGTCCTTATTTCGTCAACATCAATTCTAAATTCATGTTGACGGCTTATTTGTATTTGAGATAAGTGCATCTATCTTATTTATTGAACATTCCTCTTTTGCCATCCTGCCGCAGTACTGAGCTATCACTGATACGCTACCTCAATGAGTTCGGAAAAAAAAAGATCGCCCAAAGCACAAAAAGATCGCCCAAAGGGCATCCGAGTAGGTGTCGGGAAAAATTAACTCTCGTTTTCTCGAAAGCGACAACATCAATGACTATAACAGGATATGAGAAGCAAGGTAAAATCTCAAGCAAGAAGATTAAATATGGGAAGATCTCGTAACTTACTACAGAAGGGCCAGGCGCGTGTTCAAACACATTAGGTGGGAAAATCACCGAGTAACTGCCGTTAAGTGACTGCAGAGTTGAATAAACATCTGACTGACTCGGCTTGCACCAAAACTGTTCGCTGTGAGCTCAATGAAGCCGGACATCATTAAAGGAGTCGCCACTATGAAGCCTCTTTTTTGATCAAACATTTAGAAAAGGTTTGACAGGTCTAGAGACCACAAAGACATGTAGACACACCAATGGAAGCAAGTAATATCAAAGTCTAACTACTCATTTCCTTGCACCGCAGCACGAATTGGTGTGTGGAGGCAGCCCTTTGGTTTTCAACAACATGCCCTACTTCGGAATTGATATCTAACCACCCACCTTATCTCAACATATAATCGAGTACAATATAAATAATTAACAAATTTGATAAATGATATCGAAATACAAAGCACAATAGGATTTAGGAAACTATATTTTTGAAATTAGGGCTCAATGAAATACTGATGTACCCTCTTTACCATTTGCATTATTACATATAATCCCTGTAAAAGCTACGTAAATTAATAAATGCTTCATTTCATGGCATTATGTACAAGGCATACACAATTTCTGCAACGGTTCTCACACAAAAGGGGCAAGAGCACTCAATAACTTACACGGTATTGAAATAATCAATTCCTTATTCTAATATCAGAACAAGCATTCTTGAATTCTATTCTATAGAACTCGTTTGAAAGCAGTAACATGCATAATACTTAAGAAAATTAACAATAGAAATTCATTAACAGTACGTAGGTAAAAGTCTAATTCTAGTACGAAAATTCCCAACGAAGGAAAAAGGCAGGACAATTTTTCTTTACTCCATATGGTTTTAGCATTCGACTTTAAACTATGTCGCCATGAAATAATTAAACAATTGCCAAACACCCCTACGTATGGATACAACACCTAAAAGAAACGCATATCAAGTCAACGCGTGTTGAAATAACTTAACTCAGCAGTCACGCGATGATTTCAATACGAGATGGAAACTAAATCATTTGCCAATAGCAATCTTTTTTACGTAAACTTTTTTTGAGCCAAAGGCTCCTGCGATACGCAAGTTTCATTATTTCTGAAGTTCACTATCTAAAGAAATGAAAAGTAAATGTTCGTTTGTTCAGAATCTTAAATTTCAAAAAGTTCGACGACTGATTATAAATTTTGATACAATGTTGCATTCTAATGAGCGCGTGGTTTTATATATATGCTTTTGAAAACCTTGAATAGTTTTTGAAAAACAACTTTTTTTTAGAAACACCGCCATCTGAGCGTATTTTCTTTCTTTTCCTTTCCACATCAACGCGCAGCCAAGTACAGCTACTTTAGAATAAGTTATCCCATTCAGAAATGCAGACACACTTCTCGTAATTCCACATTGAATTATGCATAATGACACATAAACGATCGATCATTTATGTGTTCAAAAATAATAATCCATCATGTCAATTTNTGCTAATTAATATTATGGTACGAGGTTAATTTGACATATCAGTGAAATACTCGAGAACCTCGAAGAAATACCATCTCACTTTAAATCTAAATAAAAAGGAACGTGCGTGCGAGATTCAGGTACGCTTATAATATCAAAAGCACATCAAATGCATCTGAATGAACTTGAATACACATCAAATAATAATTTGCGGTGTGTCGGTCATCCAACAACACAAATTGAATGACATGAAATTACAGCAGCACGACGCCAAACGTTTTCGAGTTTCAAGATTTACTCAATGGAAAATCTCGGCACTTCTGCATTTGGCAATGCGATGTGGATTAGGATAGAGAGCAAACACGGAGTTCAGGTGGCGGCAAAATTAGGCAGAAACAGGAATACGGGCGCACAGCAGCACAAGATTAACGCGATATCAATGGAGGGAAGTGGCGTGGGGCTCGGTCACGGGAACTACAGAGAGCGACCATGCAGGAAATTGAGGCGGACATTGCAGAGAGGGCAGATGAAGTAGGTGTAGGAAATGGCGTTGTGGCAGCATTTCGGGGAGAGGCATCTATCTCGCCTTCTAACGCTATTCTGGCGAGACCAGGGGATGATTTAGTTCTTAATTTGTACTAAAGCGTAGGCGCCTCGTAACACGGCAGAAAAACCTTGCGTGCGCGGACAAGCCGAGCAGCCGTGAGACAACAGGAATTGGACGGGACGAGCGGCGTAAGAAGGTAAGTATGAAGATATGAGCGAGTAAGAAATGATACGAAGTGCATAGTCATGCTACCAAATAATTACAAGCTAAAAAAAATTAACTAACAGATAATATAGACTAAAACATATGAGGGTCAAACTACAAAAGTAGAATACCAAGAATCCCATCACAGAGAAAAATATCGAGAAATATGGTTAAGTTTGGGAACATTCGAAAAAAAAGAGTCTTCATTAGTAAGAAGTTCTTCGTGTGATTAATTTGATTCCACTGTACAAGCTAAAAAGAAAATACTGTTTAGTAGTTCTCCAAAAGGTAATTTAGCACAAATGATGTGGGTGGTTCGTGTGGTTACGAACCACACGGGATGTGGTTCGTAACCTAAAGAGCGTAATAAAATAAACGTCAAAAACACGGAAAGAATGAGTACTGGTGCTACTGTGCTGGGACAACTGTAAAGAAAAAGATGAATTTCAATGCCAGAAAGTACAAAAAAATTAAAAGAGAATATCATTCGTCTCATTTTCGGGAGAAAACCAAACACAATGAAAAACAACCATTATCATTTTACCTCATTTGAAACTTAGCAAAGCGGTCCCGAGAAGCCCGTCCAAAGAAGCCAATTAAATGTCGGCAGAGAGACAGTGGAAATGAGCAAGCACAGGGCAGGGGTGTCTAAAGGGCTCGCCATTAGATCTGCGACTCGCAAGGGTCTATTTACAGCTCGCGCCCTCGCGCACGGCGCCTACAACACGGGGTGCAGTAAAATGATCTCGCACAATTGTTCGTCTAATGAGAGCGCAATAAACTGAAAAACGCACAAAAGGAATTTCAACCCGAAACAAAAGTAACAAAATTGAATAACATCCACATTTAGAAAACAAAAATACTCTCGTTCACGCATCATCTTATTTGGATTCTATTAAAGCACCAAATGGTTCACATCATTTTCCCGCACACCATGATACCGCTCGTAGCTCTCGTGTGGGTCCGTACTCATCATTGGATACGGCTCTCTGACTCGACTGCAGAACGGTAACTTCAGGTTGACAACAGTCACTCTCTTGGCTGTGCATTGACATTATTATTATTATTATTGGGGTTAGACGCAATGCACCNTAACTAACCTACTCCTATTGCCTATGGCCTATCCTATGCCCCCTGAGGGGGTGCATTGACACCGTTGTGCAGTGAACACTGACCGTGAAAATGCAACGAACGCGATTTCCACGTACGTCGACAATGGTCGTTAACAGGTTAACCGATACACGCACGAAATGATAGATGAAATAAAAATACCTTTATCCACGGCAAGCAAACAACTCATCTAAATAGTGTACTCACGTTTTGTACTTTGAAGTCGTGTAAGGACACATTGTAGATCATATTTCTGAAAAAGAAAAAACAAAGGTCAATCAAGTTGATGGTGGCCCGCCAAAATCTCCGAGTAGCACCCACCATCACCAACGACCTTAGCTTCAGAAGACCCGACCTAAAGATTTATACGTTTCCTGTGCTTCGATGCATCAGATTTAGTAAGGCAGAGCAGCGGAGCTGAACAAAGTTAGGCCATAAAGCATGGTTATGGACCGACACCCGACGACTATCAACCAAGACTTCGGAGTTTGGTCTTGACGGAATACCAGTTCAACGAATACATTCGTTACCCTGTAGAACTTTTAGCGGCCACGCGAAGGTCCTCACATATTTCAGAACACAGATTGTGATGATCGGTAAAGTGAAAACAAGATGTAAAGAATCATGAACCTACGATCACACCTACCAGGTAATCCAAAGTATTCTTGCCGTTTTTTGATTTAGTAATTTATTTAAAACGCAACGAGTTTTCTTGGATGCTTGTACTTGGATTTTCTTCCACTTCGTTAATTTTTGGCAAGATCACTGACCAAAAAGAGATTGCAATTAGTCCTCTTTCGTAAGTTCTCATCTCTCCTGCCTGTTGAGCAGTAAAATGTCCCTCACGGATCAACCTTCAAACGCTTTTGAGAAGTGAAGATGCAATACAATTTAACATAATAAACTAAATATTGAGCTCACGACCCACTATGCAAAACAATGGTTAAAACAAGCGTGACCATTTGCAGACGAGATTAACATTCCTTCTGCAATCATTTCGCGGTTCTAGAACCAGGAAATTACAAAAAGCTCAACACCGGGAAGTGCAAAGTAAAATGGAAGTGAAGTTGGAAAATGACAAGTTTCCCATCCGCTAAGACAGTCGCAGTTCCTCCCATAAGTACCACCGTCATTCCTAAAAGAATGACAGACAAGAAACAGCCAAGTTTAGTCTAAAATCCTTATCGTTTCCGTTCTAAATTAAGGTGAACATGAACAGATGAGCATAAAATTTGACCATTTACGCAATAATTCGCTCATCCAGGAAAAAACCTTGGTTTTTTAGAGTCAAGTCAGTCAAGTAAACCCTGACAACTCGTTTGAAAATTTAACCGAATCCCAAAATGCAAGGCGAGCGATACCGTGATGCTCATCACAAAGTGAAAAATGACTCAGTTGTTCCAACTGAGGAAATAACTGCAGCTCCGACTATTGAAAGTTTGTTGCGCACTAGGTCGCAACCCTGAGAGAAAATTCAGTAGATAAACCGTTTACAAGCGCCTAAAGTATTGTTCATCATCAGGTGGCGGATGAAGTACATTTGTCGATAAATAACGCATGATAGATCTGCCAGGAGGACGAAACAATGATTTTCAAAAAATCACTGAGCAACTCGACTTAAGGAAACAGAGAAATATAATCTATAACTAAAAACAACTTGCTGACTAAAACGGTCAATCTGTAATCACTGGAAAGGTAACTCACGAGTACGTACGAGTATATGTATGAAGTAAAATAAAAAGTTCCCTCAAACTAATAAGACGAAATCATTACTAGCTCAGTTTATCGAATATTAAAATACTGTTCATCACATCGATGACGATGACGAATTGTTAAAGGTCGAGTGACAGTTTTGAAATACATCAAAAATGGCGTCACTGACACATCAGAAAGATAAAGCATAGTTTTTATGTTTTATTTTTCGAAATCACTTCTAGGCCATTGACAATTAAAGATTCAATGACCGTTATGATATACCTCTCAACTTTTTCCCGTCAGATGTTTTGACGAACACGAATTCAGATGATTCTTGTAATTTTTTCCAGATGTATGAGCACAATCGAAAATGATCGGTATATACGGGGAGAAGTCAAGAAAAATCGTGTACACCCGTTTAAAATTTTCGCTTATTCCAAATTGAAAATTTGTCGAATTAGCTGCCCCAAAGTTAAGAAGAACTAATTAGGTCAAAAAGAATGAACTCGTCCTTGCCGGAGAAGAGATTAACGGGATACGTTTCGAACACCACGGCTGCCCTAAAGCTACGAAGTCATTCCGACTACTCTATCATCTTGGCATCTTAGGACCTGCAGCAGAAGTAGGCTCTCACCTGCCGCCGATGAGCATGGCTCCGGCTCCGTCGTACAACATCAGCTTGAAGTGGTCGGTGTGGGTGCGGTTCCCTTCGAACACCAGCACGTCTTTGTCCGCTGAAAACAAATGAAACACTCTCAGTGACACGATCTCGCACTCCGAAGACACGAAAAGCTCTTGAGCGATAAGAATGCCGTAATTGGTACACAACACAGTGCCAGCTTGCCAAGCTAAAACTCGTCACTTTTCTACGCTGAAAACTTTGAAAAAAAAAGATTGGTAGAACATGGGAGCTGAGATTCTCATGTGTATCAAATCTAAAAATGTAAAACATTTTGAAAAGTTGAAAAACAAATGTTTTAATGAAAGTTCAGAATCAGTTGAGCAGTATAACGAATATTATGTTGCATTATAATTTGAGCAAAAAAGGATAAAAAGGAAGTTCATAATACCACAGAAACTTATAGGTTTAGAGTACTTGCTCATTTTTAATAAATTCCCAGAGAAAAAATTTGTGCACTTGTATTCATCCATTTGAATGTTTTAAATGACAAAAAAAAAAATAACAGCCAGTGACAAAGAGGACGTCGGCAGTGCCAAAGCTACAGAAGAACAATTGAAGTGTACTGAATGGAGTCGAAAAGCGCTCAAAATGAACTGATTCCGTTTGCAAAAAACAATAAAATCTCTAACATTAACTTTGGCACGAGAAACATACATTATGAAAATATAAAGGCCCACAACAAATCCGGGGCCTAACCTTCAAAAGAACAACACTTCGCACGACGTCAGGAATGATTCTATGAGTAGATATTCTACAACAAGAACATCAAAATTAAATGTATCAGCTGAGCACAAATATTTCATTTTAAGTATACACCATTCGATCAGAGAAAAAGTGACTTTCAATGAGACGTTCTGTGAAGACTGTATAACCAGCACAAAGACTTGGATGCCAAGTCAATGAACTTGCGTAATAAATTCAAAGAAGAAACTGGAACTACCTTGAAACTTAGTGTGCGTAGGGAATATATCTCGAAACTCAAATAAAAAATCAATGCCTATGAACTTATTGATTGAATGAAACAAGAAATAAAAATAATTTAGTTAAGAACGAAAGCATTTACGTGGGTTCCATCGATTATTCAAAAACACTCCTGTGAAAGAAAACATGTCTAAACTTTTCCCAAATGCAGAACAAAATTCGCGATAATATTTTTCACGGAAATAAAAAATCTACAGGTCTTAGAACGTGACGAGCAAACCTCCAGTAACGAAAACCTCTCCAACAAATACTTCAAACTCCATCCCCTCCCGACCTCACCATAAAAATTCGATGCAGATCACATTTCCTAACGCAAACAAGAGCAACCAATTTAAACATCGAACAAAAACACGACGTTTCTAAAACAATATATCCCAAACGCCCACTTCGATAAAAACCCAAACGTACATAAACACACCAAAGAACTAATTCGCGAGAGATAAATGAAAGCTGCCAGTAAACTTAACAATGTGGCACCTCCCCGCTACCTGCAACACGGCTCAAGTTTCGCAGTGTTTGAAAGAAATTAGACCTGACGGTCCCATCAGACATGTCGGTAGTCGCTCCTGCTTTTGGTCATTTCTAAAGGAAAGTAACGTAAAAACGTCTGAACGTTAGGAAAATAACTTGAACGTAAGAACAAAACAAAGCGCCAGCTAATAATGCTCAGTCCGCATCCGAAATACCAGTTTCAAAAGTTAAACATAATCTCAGTATTTATGAGTAACCTAAACAATTTGAGTGAAAAAATCCAGTCCAAGACTTACACTTCACCAATTATAAATCATTCAATCTTGGAATACAAGACAAGTAATAATAGTGCACTTCGACACTACATAGCCGCCTCTACAGTAAAGACTAAAACAAAGAACATTCCTCGAAAAATAAAGACCCAAAATAATGTTTTGGTCTGAAATGTGGAACTCCACTTTGAGCGTCTAGTTGAGCATCCAAACAACATTAGCACTGAGTTCAAAGCTTGAAAATTGAGACCGTTCTCTGCGACGAGAACTAAATAGCCATTAGAGCGAAACTCCTCATTGCAGAGGTGCTCTTCAGAGACTTGGAGAAAGAAACGCAACAAGCCAGTACGCGCTGTCACGGGAACTGCAGCGTCAGCAGCGTAGCGACAGCAGCTACTGCACAGTGCTTACTGCAGGGCTAAAATTGTGAGGAACTGTAGCATCATTATCTGCAAGAGCAGTTGCTTAGCGGTGAAATTGCCAGCAATTGTAGCGACCTCATTTACAGCAGCAACAACACGGCAGTAACACAATTCATGGAATTGTCAGCATCGATAACAGCAACAAAAGCACAGCGATAATGAGGGGAGAAAGGAACACCAAAAGCAAGACTACGAGCAGCGGAAACGGAATTAACATCAGGGTTATGAATAGTCACCCTATTCGACTCATCATTCCAGCGCTGCGGGTATTGCACTATTGTTCAGGATCGGGCTAACGTACACCTAAGTAATATTGAGACTCAAGGAGCCCCAAAGACTCCCATTACTGCGTCGCTTATTAGTCAATATTAATGAGCAAGTGACGCCAGCGCTGCCGGCACGAAGCGATAATGATAGGCAGAGATGTGAAGGAGACCGTCCGAGACTGAAACGTGATCTAATGATACCCTCTAGACGTCCTCTGGCAGCGATCGATGACGCTGTACGACGCCCGGCTCCGGGATTTACAAGAGGCGCATTTCACCGTGTAAAGTGAAAGCGCACGAACTATGTTGCGCACACTGCGTGGCACTGAAATTTCCCAATTTTTGAAGCATACTTTGTACAAACATTTAAAATACAACAGTTGTGTTTATTCCTTGCACAATACACAAAGTAGTTTTTAAAATAACCTGTTCGATATTAAAATCACAAGAATATTTTTGTAATAAGTTAACTTCAACAAGAAAACTAGAACAATTGTCTACTTTTCGAGACAATTTGAGCTTATATCAAGGTACGAGTAGCTATCTTATCGTACGATCAACTTTAGTATTCCTTCTTTCGCCTAATTTGGCAACTGCTCAACCTGTTTTATGACCGATTTGACACTGTCATCGTAGCGCAAATGCCTAAAATAAGGTTTCAAGTCCAGGAACAAGGAGTAGTCACTGGGCGCTAGGTCTGGGATATGCAGAGAGTTGCTAAGTTGACTTATTTCTAATCCAATGACGGGATGACAATCCGGGTCCAAGACGATGTGAGTGAGCCAACATAAGCGTGGAGCAAAACGTGGACATTTTGTGGGGTCATATTTAAAATCTCATCCATTTTCATACACTTCTATTGTTGCGCTTTCTCTATACGATCGAACACCATACAAATAAACAATTCGTCGATTCAACTTTCTTTGTATTTGATTGCATCGCAGTGCGTATTTTTCAATTGAGGTATTTTCAACGCACTTTGACCCTTAGAGTGCTACAAGGAGACCTCAGTCTTATCTTAATTCTTTGTTCGTTTTGTATTTTTTTTCTCGCTTAGGGAACAATACACTCTCTTCGAAAACTGCATCCGTAAGAGAATACTGTGCCTGTAGCCCTCAACAACAGGACAAACTTATCAATGAAAATTGTAAAACTTCTATAATTTTAGTTTGTGCAATAAAATTAAATTTTATAAGCACTTGGAGATTCATTCAAGTGTTCAAGACTTGCACGGTTCAGCGAGAACCAACAAACGTAGACGCAGGCGAATACTTCCGTGCTGGGGTCTGTAGCTAGTCCACAGACCCTCTCTGGGGACATAGGACAAGCAATAGGCTTAGGTTTGTCTATCGTACAAGTATGCCACGGACATTGTTAATTTACCTTAATTATAAGGAAGCCTTCGAGGCTTCAGTTTTACGTGTCAACTTTACTTATTTAAATTATCACACATTCTTTGATATCACGTCGTTTTTTTCTTCATTCTTAATTTGTTCCTATGCGCAAACGATCCTATGTGGGAAAGCACCACGTCCATAGATTTCCCGTTTTCTATGGTCTATGGTCACTTCTCTTTCGGTACGACACAGTTTGAGCCAATGAAGCTCTGTCATCTAAACTACCATCACTACGACTACCACCACTACTACGACTACTGCTGCTGCTGCCGCTAGTCCGCAGACCCAAGTACATAACAACCGGATCACAAAACGGTGCTTACTGCTATCCTCTAAAGACCGCTGCTATTTTTAAAAGCCAATGGGAATAATACAGTGTAGCATTAAATTGGTGAAGTTTCCTTTAAAACTAGGGTAAATAGGCACACATGGGCACATAATATAAGCGACTTTATCGAAGATACTGTAGAATAAACAGGCCCTAATAGGGTTAAAAACTGGCCTCGTATTCGGTCTCCTTGAGCTCTATCCCACAACAATAGGTCGATGACCCTCCCGTCTCGGAGAAAAGCTAATAAACTGCATCGCTAACCTACAAAACGCCGACTCGAAGCACAGAATTCCTTTTATTGCAAAGAATGACACTGCAGAAATCTACGGTCTATACATCCTTGGTTTTCGACCGGCGTAGAAAACGTTATAGCGGTGAAACCATCAGCTTAACCTGTCAAGAAAGAATACTATACATAACGAAGACGAATCCCATGTCATGATAGAATAGGAAGCAGCTCCACGGAAAGGCGCCATGGCTGCCACGTAACATTTACGGAACTCGTAGGCAAAAGGTCGGGTGAGGCGAGGAGGAAGGATGGGAACGCTACCTCAATACGTCAATGTGTCAGGCTCCGGCTGCGACTGCTGATAGCAACAAAAAATGTTTGTCTAGCAGGGCCATGATGAGGCAGGGCCGCCCGCGGCTATTTTAATTATTATGCTGAGAATTAGTATTCCCTGGAGGCGCATTAATCAATCAGGGAAGTGATGCAGCACGACCGGCTCATTCACGCAAGCCCGCCTTCAGGGACGGGAGAGTCAAAATGCAAGCGAGCGCTGCCGTGCATCCACGCTCACAGTTGCTGAAATAGGACTCGTCCTGCAGCGAGTGCTCCAAACGGTGGGACTGGACAGTGCTCCAAACGGTGGGACGGGACAGTGCTCCAGACGGTGGGACTGGACAGTGCTCCAGACGGTAGGACTGGACAGTGCTCCAGACGGTAGGACTGGACAGTGCTCCAAACGGTAGGACTGGACAGTGCTCCAAACGGTAGGGCTGGACAGTGCTCCAAAAGGTGGTACTGTAGTGTTACTTTAGTGTTTCAGACAGGGTTCCAAACAGTGTTACAGTGGTGTTCCAAACAGACAAAGTGTTAAAAACAGCTTGTCTGTTCAACACAGACAGAGCTCCAAACAGTTACTGTAGTGTTCAACACCGTGTTAGAGCTCCAAACAGTGCTACAAAGCTCCAAACGGTTACTGTAGTGTTCAACACAGTGTTACAGAACTCCAAACAGTGCTACAGAGATCCAAACAGTCACTGTAATGTTCAACACAGTGTTGCAGTGCTCCAACAGTGTTACACGTAACCGCAGCTTATTAGAGTGTCCCACAAAGAGCGTAACATGTCACTCCAAAGAGCGTCACTGTACAGCAGCTGCTGTGCACCCAGGGCCCAGGCCGCTGAAGTGAAACGCTTGCTTCAGGGTGTGGTCCAAACAACGACAGTGCAACGCGTCTTAGTTGGCCACCATCTAGCATGAATAATGCAGTATTTCATCTCTCTATACATCTCTAGAGTCTTGTACGTTACGACTCTACAAGAAAGCTTCATGTATGATTTCATATGTTGTAGAATTATCATTGACCAAATCTGAGCTTGAAGCCAGCACTTGCAGTGATGAACCCGTTCGCTGGAAAATCGGCCTCGATAAAAATTGCAAATGTCACGAAGGAGAAGTTAGGTCATGGATTCGTGAAGCGAGTAGTGGACCTTTTACTAAGCTTCAACAACTGCGACTATGCAGAGACTTGTTGGCTATCCAGAATCATGACAGTCGTCCGAAAAGTTAGGTTCAGCTTCCACATGTTATTGCCGCAAACGCGGAATTTTATTCAGCGACTTCGTGCGAACAACACACGCAAAGTAGAAGCTCGTACACACACACTGCAGAGATGCATTTCAACGCCCGCCCGAACCAGGGTTATTACTGAGTCGGCCACACGAACGGTGCCGGAGAGGGAGAGAGAAAGAGCAGGCAGGGCTGAGGCAAAGCGCGCCCAAATGAGCGCACTGAGCGTGACGATTAGGACGGCGCCCGCAGCAAAAGCATGCAAATGAGCGCACCAGAGGCAGCCCAGAGCACTGATTACGGCGACTCCTTTCCATTGAAACTTAGGAGCAGACGATGCCGCCCAAGTACGCGACAACACGAGAAATGGAGACCGTGTATTCAAGTTGCAGAAGTCGTCCCTCACAACACAGAATTATTCCAAGAACATTCGTCAAGTAGAGGGTGATGAGCTCAACCGTTCACAGATACACCTCGAGAAATCAGATCGGCGGCGTGTATGTAATGCGAGTGATCAGGAACAAGCCTACAGAAGCCTACATTCACACATGGGTACGATTGCGCTGTGGACACGAGACAAACCTGCATGGCTCTGTTAGAACTCTGGCGACATCCCTTGTCACAAATAAAGAGTAAAATTATGCACCGGATGAACTTTCAGGTGTCCCAAATGTGTACGGCCAGGATGCATAAATTCATACATTGTGTAAATTTATGAGCTTTAATGATATATTACCGCACCTACGCGCATCATACTGCACACCCGAATGCAAATCCTTTCCACGGGACACTCCGGTGCTGGTGATATATAACTTATTTTTATATTTTTTGTCTTGCAAGAACAGACGCGCAGTTCAAAACTTATTTTTATATTTTTTGTCTTGCAAGAACAGACGCGCAGTTCAAACGTTTATTTCAGAAGCAGATAAACATGAATAGTTAGTACCATACTGATATAATTTTTTTCAAACAGTCCATACACAATTACTGGGAAGTCAGACCTACTCGAACTGAGTACATAAAATGCAGGGCCCATGATGGGTCACTAAAGCAGCCTTGTTGGCAACGTGCTTCAAAACAATGGACTTGTTTCCTATACATCAACCATCTAAATTTATTATCAGTCTCGTCTATTTTTTGACTTCACCATAAAGAAGAAAACAAAAGTTTTAGTCATCTGATAACGTGAAAGCGTGTTTCACTCGAAAGAATTACGCCAAGCCCTCAGGCGGTGATTACTGGGTTGAGACGGCGAAAATGGCCGTCTCGGAGGCAATACCTGCACTTGGGCTAAAATTACGGTTGCCACGCGAAAAAGTTAGACTGCGTTTGAATGAAGTGAGGTTCTGAATATAAGTAATCAATTTTGACGAAATTACTCGAAAAGTGTGTAATTTTCTTTTCTTAGGTGTACAAAATTATCTACTTCCAAGTGCTTGCAAGGAGCAACTTGTCTTGATACGAGATGTTGCATATCATGTTCATTAAAAAAACTTCACTGGCTGTGTATTTATATGCTTTCAAGAACAATGATACGGAATAACACTTTAGCACGGAAACAACACATTTATTGTGATCAATTGTAAACTACATCATAATTAAAAGGAAAAGTACTGATGCACCTAGGGCATTTAAGCCCTACATGTTAGAAGGCGTGAAGACAGTCTAGAGGAATGAGTCTCTCTGTGGAGGAGGGGAGGCTGCACGCTATAGAGATAGGCGCTAGTGGAAGGTGGTTTGGACTGATTGTGGTCGACGAAGCAACGACGGGCTGGCTCACCTTCGCTGCGAGCCCTCGTAACGTCATGGCTCCACTAGGGCGTGCGGGGGCCCAGGGGGACAATGACGTTGTGGAAGTAAAGCATCGGTTGTGGAAAGGTCTCATGACAGAAGCTCTCTCGAGTATTTTCCATCAACAGCAACCGGATACCTGTCTTTCGCTGCTGTCTGAGTGAAGGGCCAAAATATTGTGGTACGTCAAGGCTTTATCTTATTTTTCTTTTCAGAACCGTGAACTCTCGGCAACTACATATTACCTGTAGCTTCGTGCGAGAGGAAAAACTCAGGGTATTTGATTGCTTTTGATTTCAATCTTCTAACTGAACGAAAACGTTCCTTAAATGAAAGGTTGAATGTAATCTAAACGTGAGGTCAAAGAAGTGAGAAGACTATGTGACTGTTGTCATTGGCCGGTATCCAGCTTTCGAGTCCACACTAATCCTAGTCTATGATCTTAAGCACTCAAACCAGCCAAGTGTTTTCAAAGGATGGAGATAAGGGGAAAAATTACAGGTGCATGGCTATTCCTCAAACTTAGTTTAAGTAAATTTAGAGCTTGCCTCAACAAAAAAATTAATGAAGGCTGAAATTACCAAAATTCGATCGGGTTTCAGAAGCTATAAAAATAAGCGTACTTATCCATACTTTTAAGGCTAAGAACTTTTGATAACTTCAGAATTTCTAATTAATATGTACACTGCCAATCCAAGTCATTAAAAAATACTGCTTCAAGCATTAAGTTCCTCTAAAAAACGATACGACGTGATCAACGAATAACAGTCTCGAAATAAACATGTAACAAAGAATTCCCCAACCACGCAACTTACTCGGCACCACTTGCTGTCGCAAGCGAGAAAAGCGGGCTCTAGCTATGCGAAACCCTATGTCCAAAATTCAACATTTGGGAACTTACAAGAGTTGACAGAAGCCCAAGGGCGGTGCTCAGGGGACTGTCCAGTATCGAGTCCTACACTGGAGATCGATGTTACGTTGCGGCTGCAGACAAAACGCTCGAGGTGAGGATAACTTTTGGATGGGCAAATTAACTGTCAAGTCCGTGAAAGAGCAAAGAGGCGCGGCAAAGACCGCAGGCCCAATTGCACTGACACTTCGATTGGTAGCAGTCAGTCCTGCGCACTTTTGCCGTCGGGAACTGAGCGGCGAGTTATTTGCAGGCCTCTGTTACCGTGCACAATGTACGTGCGCATTAGGCACGTATACACAGTGGATGTGTACAGCGGCACGTGTACACTATGCAGGCACATACGTACACAGAGCATAGATCTTTAAGTAAGCTCTATCGGGTTACTTAAGCCTGGAAATGTTACGTCAAAACCCTCATTACTTAAACTCCTTAAAACTTGGAAATAAAACAGACGCAATAAAAGTTTTTGATTCATAATTTCTTACATTAAGTTAGAATTGACATTTTTCCTTCTTCTGTAGTGTAGCATGAAAATTCATTCCAGAGGAATATCATTTTGAATCGAAAGTAATGTTATGATATTTGAAGCAGAAAAATTATTGATATGAAAATATTTATTCAATAATACAATTTTATTATTTCTGGAAATAAACTTTACCTATTGATAACATTATGAAACAATTCCCTCAAAGAACACGCACAACTCTCCCGTGTATCTTCAACCTTCATCGAAGCCACTCCTCACAAGACCCGTCTCCCATGATTTTTAGACAGCGAAAAAATTCAAGGCAAAAGCACTGACTGACGAACGAGTTCGGACGCTCTCCGGAAGTCACGAAAGTTTACCGAAGAATACTAAATACGCGGAGGGCAGCATAAGCCATGTTCATTTCAAGGAGGACCACGAGCGAGCAGCGCCACTTCAGCTTCAAAATGCAGGGTAGCTGGTAAAATCAGAGCAAGCTCCGACAACACACGAGTCTCGGAAAAAATTTACTGCTTAAATAAATCATTGCGAGTCTCAGGAAGCTTCAGTGACTTCAGGTCGATCGATCAGAGAGCGAGTGCTAAAAGCCGTTGCACTTAATTAAGTACGAGTACATTTCGAGAACAACTCACAACGAACTAAAGTGAAGCAGTTCAAATACTCGTGCCTACACATACTCGTATACACTAGAGCCTCAAACTACGAACGCTCTTTCGAATACAGAAAACTGGCCATGCGAACAAAATTTCGTCAGAAAACTCATTTCTACTGCGATTAATTTAGACCTACAATTAAAAATTGGTTGAATCATCAGCGAAAACGAATTTTCTGGCGAGTTTTCGTTCGTATGGAGAGTTTTTCTGAACGGGACCGTCGGATGTATGTAGATTTTTTCAAATGTTTGAAAATGATTTTTTAATATAAGATCATTTTGATACATACCTTAAAACATATCACAATTTGAAATCTGCACCTGCAAAACTGTCTGGGCAAAGGCGAACACAGGAAAAAATATTTTGACGACGTTACACAATATTTGCCTAAAAATGCTGCACAATCATTACATAAAATAAATCTAGAATGGTTCTCACCAAGTGCTGTGACCGCTACACCGAACACGTGCACACGAATAAGGAGGGAGCTTACGCTCGCCTCACAGCAGCTCAGTCCCCGATTCCTCTTCAGACTCCCTCTCCCCTTCACCCATTTTCCCATAACTCGTGAGCAGTGCAATCAATCCCCGCACTTGGTGAGAACTATTTTAAATTATTTTATAATAAATCAAATTAAAATTTAGCTCATTTGACGCGAATTTTATTGCAAAAACTTAGTTCTTTTCGAATTTTGAATCCCCACTAAACTTCTTCATTGAAAATTTGAATTAACTAACGAAATCGCAAAAATGGAGGAAACCCAAGCATTCCCACTCTCTTGGAGTCGCTGAAGGAAAACGTTTCAGAAGCAGAAAAATACGCATTGGGAGAGGATTTGTTCGCTCAGAATTTCTACTCTGAACACATTCCTTAAAGTTATGCGAGATTAAATCTCACTCCATTTCAGTACCACGTAACACGCATAATCTTTTGATTACTTTGTGTCCAACCCTCCAAGGAAGGTAAGTTACGAGACAATGGAAAAAACTAAGAAAACGTAAAAAATTCAAAGAGAAACAAACATTCAGGAGGCATGTACCTAGTATCAAACACGGGTGACCACACGAACAGGAGAAAGCAGTCACATTTCCCCATGGAAGGAGTAGGAATATGCATCCTTTACTAGAAATCTAAGCTCGCCCAGTACAGATGCCTCCGTCACGAGCTCCTTAAAGTAAGCAGTGGGACGCAAAGAACGAGAAGTTCTCAAACCGAAAGAATGACAACATCGTGCCTCTAGGAAGGGCAGTGACGGAAACAAATAATTCAATAGACTAACGAGTATCTTTGAAGTGCAGTGAATTACCACCATGGTTAATGACTGATCCTTAAGAGCTGCCGCACGTGTGTAGATCAAACACGTGGCCACGTGAGGGGAACTGTCTGGCAATCAATTGACATTCGTCAAGCTCGGCATTTCGGGGCAAAAATCAAAACGGAATTGAAGGATGAGATACTTTTCAATTGTTTTTAAAGGTTATACGCGGATATTATTTCGAAAAGCTTACCAGTGGAATCATTTTAAGAATTCCGAAGCACAAATGGCTTAAGTAACCCCAAGATGAAAACGGCTTTGGAAACTATGCACTCAAAATATAATTCGACTATGAAGTTATAGTATTCCATATAGCATCAAACTACCTGGAGCAACATGAATTTTGCCAATGTTTCAACATGAATTTCACTATACCTCTTAAATTGCACGAGAAAATAAGTTAGAATAGCCAAACTTTTAATGCAATATTCAGCAGGTCATTACGACAAAGTGACTCTTAATTTGTAAGCCCATTGAAGTATTTAGTCTGGTACGAATGATACAACTAACACATCGCAGAAAAGGTCCAATACCTCGATTGAACATGAGAAAGTCGACCAGTTGGTCCCGTAGCAATAATTCCACACTCTACCAAGATATCGGACACGAATATCCCAATTTAATTTTGCGGGTGACAGTCCGTCACTTTAACGAAGCCTACGTCGAACAACACGACAACGATTTCACCGAGAAGAACAACCTAAAATATTTGTGTGACTTAGAACCCTGTGAGTTTCCGCTACATCAGAGCAAGAACACCTCAACTAACGGCGTAGCTATCACCAAGAATAGTGTATTTATCACCAAGAATAGCGTATTTATCACCAAGAATAACGTAGCTATCACCAAGAATAGCGTAGTTATCACCAAGAATAGCGTCGCTATCACCAAGAATAGCGTCGCTATCACCAAGAATAGCGTCGCTATCACTAAGAATAGCGTCGCTATCACCAAGAATAGCGTAGCTATCACAAATGATACAAGCTGTGTCAGATTCATATCGGTCTGTCTGTGTGTATGGATACGACCGCAGACATGTTTGAGCTCTTGCAAAACTCCTCGCAGACAGAGTAGAGTATGGCCATAGGCTCGAGACGAGTGATCCATTCTTGGGTTGCTATCCAACTTCAACGCCGCCAGAAAGTTCGGCCACGGTTGTCATTCAAGATTATTACAAATACTAAAGGTCGCATCTCGGTTACTTATCCGTGACTTCCGATCGCTGCCCCAGTCGGTTGAAACTCTTCGAGTTTGCTGTGAAGGAGAAGTTCTATCTACGTATATCGCTGGCAGATCTTCAATTAAAGTAATTTAAACAATATCGTTAGAACTTCCATGCTCATGAAACTCTAAAAACTAGTTCATAAAGAAATTCTCGCGCACACGGATACAGTAGTAAGTTCTACAAGGACGTGATATGAATGATGAACGCAAGGAGCTCGAATATTTGATCAACAACGAAGATATTTCCCGGTAAACGATAAAATGACGTCAAAAAATCTCAGTGAGAACTGCAACGAACTTGGTGACACGGATACAGTCAGGGAAAGTCAATCACCTCGGGAGACGATGCAAAATCCTATCAAAATCGAGGAACGAAGTGATTCGGATGAAAAAACTAAATCCACGCTCCAAACCCTCGTTCGAGACTGACTCAATCTACAAAGATAGCAGTTCAAAAGGCAGAGACAGCCAAGGATGACCTCTCACTAATGCCACACCGCCAAAAGGCATGTTAACGAAAAAGGTATTACTGACACACTAGCTGAGTTCAAATAAAGACTTGCCTTTCGTTAAGCGCACGAAACAAGAGCTCGGGCAAGTTGTGTCACTCAGCACCAAGCAAATTTCTGAGACGTGGAGGTCGCCAGAGGGTTTTTTGCTTTTCTACTCTGCCACTCGTCTGGAGCTTTGAAAGTAACTCGTGTTGTAGTCAAACACCGACATGAAGATGAAATATCTCATTGAACAACATGTACTGTGCGGGGAACAACTGTAGCGAACGGGGAATCTATGCACAAGGTGTGTTTCCACACAGGATCTTTTCTGCATTGAAACCGTGAGCTATGAATGAAAAGGAATAAACACGAAGAACAGGTAGCGAAGGTGTGAAAATTGAAGGGGGCATGAAGTGGATACGAAAGGCAGAAGCCCTGAAAATCTACCTACATAGTGTATAGCTGAGGTAACTGGAACAACTCGAGTGCGTGAAACATTTCACTCGCACAGGGAAAACTTTAATTGAAACACAGTGGGAGCAATACATACCCGATACGAGACTAAAAGCTAATTTATCCTAGCTACACAACAGCAAAGCAATCGAAAATTGAACACCTTTTGTATTTTGGTTTGCTCCATATTAAATCGGTATAAAAATACAAATATTAAAGCATTGATGTGATACCTACAAAACTCCTAAATTTTCGCCACAAAGAGTATCCAAAAATACTTTGGGATACTTTCTACAAAATTAGTACTTACACAAAGTTAGTTTAAAAGCGATAATAAATAGTCCTCGAATATCCCACAGGAATGCCGTAGAACTTTTAAGAAGAATAATATATTTCGTTCGCATACAACAGCGGACCTCAGTTAATGTCTGGTCTGAGAGCTGCATGAGCAGAAGGTGATCGTTCAGAAAGAAAAATTGTTCATTCCGAAATCAGTAACATACAAAGCATGTTTCAAGTCGGTTTTCCAATCAGTAAGACTACAACCTTGAAAATTAGTGCGGACGTCACGTTGAGACTTCTACAGATGTGATTCTTAATTCACTGGCCTATCGCTCACCGGGAAGGGATTAGCATCTTCAGAGAAACGTTAATTAAAAATATCGTATGATTCTTTGAACATCCCTGATACAATAATACAATTACAGTTGAAAGATAGGCTACAAAATATGAAAAAAGAGTTAAACTTCGTCGGAATTGCATAAAATTGAATTTCCATAACTTGCATTTGAGTATTGACACTTAAAACTTCCTATTGTGCTTACGGTGTCATGTGAGGTTTACAAGTGTACTGGACAAACTTATGTCGTTTGAGAGAGAGGGAAGATTATTTATTTCGATGGAAGTGACACGTGTTTTTGTTCGCCACGTTTAGTATTAGAAATTTTACCATTTTTTCTCTGCTTTGCGGGAGGAATAAAGAGGAAAACACATATCGGTCTTCACAAATGAGAA
>VOMN01029219.1:0-10427 GCA_014899125.1 Orchestia grillus | reverse complement strand
TTAAGGGAACGTAATGACTAAATTCGTTTGAACCTTTGTGCGAATTTCATTATCCCACATTTCCTTAGAATTCAAGTTACAATAAATATTCAATCGGCAAATCTTTGAGATACCCTGTATATTTTTGCCACGTGCCGGACTTAAAAAGCCGCGTTCAATGCTATAACCTAACCTCTTGGTAGATTCAGTTTTCTCAAGCGTTTGTTTGTCCCTCATTTTTCAGAACTATTTCCTGCTGACGTCGTCAATGGATAAGACGGTGCGGCTGTGGCACATTAGTCGCCGTGAGTGTCTTTGCATCTTCCAGCATGTTGACTTCGTCACCGCCATTGCCTTCCATCCTAAGGCGAGTTAATTTTCTCGATACTCAATATTTCTACTGGTCGCATTCTGGCGAGCATTACATGCCCTTGTATGTAGTATTTCGAGCTGTGGTTTATAAGTTTATGTCCTTCAAGGATTCAAGAGTATATGCTCTTCCGTGTTTAACGCGCTTGTTGAAGGTCAAACGTCCCAAGTTTTTAGCACTCGGTGACCACTAAATGTTTCGTTGTGTAGTAGAGGCTCCGTGATTGAGGATATCAGTTTGGCTTCTCGCAGCGCTGTATACCGTCTACCTTCCCAATTTGTTGCTGACATGTTGCTGATCTTCTGTGTAGGGCTGCTAACATGTTGCTGACCTTCTGTGTAGGGTTGCTAATATGTTGCTGACCTACTGTGTAGGGCTGAGTCGTTCTCTGAAACTCGAAAGTTGCAACTCCATAACGATTTTCTCCTTATTTGCTTCAATTGAAGAAATACAGCATGAGGTGTCAAAATTTGACGAGTTGTAAGTGAATTTGCTTACGTTTCTTGCAACATGTTGACTACAGTCTGTAAGTCAGCTTATTTTGCTTGATAGCTTGCGCATCCTCATTTGGTGTGACTAGACGTTCTGTGAGCAAAAGCTTTGCTTCATAAAGTCCGTAACTCACTAGACCTGGTGGCCCACACTTGTGCTGTGCAGGATGACCGCTACTTCATTTCTGGCTCTCTGGACGGCAAGCTACGCCTCTGGAGCATCCCTGAGAAGCGGGTCGTACTCTGGACCGAGGTGGAGGGAGCTTTCATCACCGCCGCTAACTTCTGTCAGGTAATATGGAGTTTAGTGGCTTCAATTTGGGAAAATTGTCGTAGTTAGACAACATTTCACGAAGGAATTGAGGTCTGATTAGAAGATCATATATGCTCTGTTTACACTTGTCAGTTTACCCTTGTCAGTTTACAAGCCTTGACCTTTGTTTCAGTAAATAATCTTGTATAAAGTCATCCATGTAACCTCTGCTCAAGTGGTATCAATTTTGTTGCGTTGTGTATGATGCATAAGGCACGTGTGCACAATTATAATGAGACTGCACTCCAGAATGGCGCCTACACCGTGGTGGGCACGTACGACGGCCGCTGCCTCTTCTACACGACCAACCAGCTCAAGTACAACACGCAGTTCAACGTACGGTCTGCCAGAGGCAAAAACCCCAAAGGGCGCAAGATTACCGGCATAGAGTCCCTACCCGGAGAAAATAAAGTAAGTGCTAGTATTTTTCTATGTAACACTTTGTTGACTTGTGTACATCAGCTATTTTAAAGTTGAAGCCTCTGACTATTCCCCAATTCAATGGCTAACCAGCTGTGAATAATATGCACCTCATGATCTGTAAACCAACGCGTTATTTCCATCAAAAGAAATGGATAAATTTTTGAAGTATAAGTAAGTGGAAAAGCAAGAGCGTCCATTCAGCGTCGCAGCCAAGGACTACCTGCTTGAAACCATCCTGCTCTCTGGACTTCAACATGCCTGAGCGCATCTCTGAGGGGTTTAGCAGCCTTTAGATTGTATAATAATATATTGCTTCTGGTCTAATTGGTGGAGCTCTTTCAATCTGCGTCAGGGAACCTTATTGTTGATCTTCCTGTGGAGGTATGTAGACTTTAGCTGTCCAACTTTTGTGATCAAACGATGATAATGGTTTTTGGGATGTAGGTTAGTCTCTAATACACTTAATGTGTCCTTTTTTCCGTTTAAATTCGACGAAGGCTTGATGGAAGATATGCAATAGTTTAAGTACTTGGGGGGGCATGCGCTTCGGTAAATGACTGAAATGGCATGTCGGACCTCTGTTCCAAATTTTTTGAAGTGGTACAAGGTATAGAAATTCAGAAAGGAGTTCCCAAAAGGTCATGGTTAAGAGTATATTTGTTCAAACTTCTGCTATGGCCTGTAGGTGTCGCAGCTTAAATTATAAGGCATTATAGACAAAGAATAAACTATTCAGTGACAAAGAATGTTAATTAAAAATATCAGAACTTGTAAGATTGAATTGGAGAGAAAACGAAACATGACAGGTGTGAGGTAAGAGAGTTGAACCGATGGTGAGAGGCAATTATGGTTGAGGTAGATCAGTGTTTGGTAGATAATACAGCGAGACAAGAGAGACGAGTCCTGGTGTAGAGAAATATCTGTAGCGTGACAAATGCTCATGGGTCAGTGAAACAGTTCAGACTAGGCGTAGTTAGAACAAATTGGCTATGGGCGCGGTAGTGAGGCACTGTTGCTATGTTGCAGCAGTGGTTAATGTTATAAAATTGAAGTTCACCGCAATTTTAAAAGCGTGGCGGACCACTATTGCGTCTGTACAAATATGCTAATTGATTGAGCTTTGCATTGTGTAATGCAGGTGCTAGTAACCAGCAACGACAGCCGCATCCGCCTCTATGGCCTGGACGAGCACAGTGAACACTGCAAATACCGCGGGCTCAGCAACGCCAGCAGCCAAATCCGCGCCAGTTTCAGCCACGACGGCAAGTACATCGTGGCTGGCAGCGAGAACCAGTGCATCTACCTGTGGAAGACGCACCACGACTACGGCAAGTTCAACGCCACCGCCAGGCGCGACCGCAACGCCTACTGGGAGGGAGTCAAAGGTGCCTGACTTGATAATAGTTTTAATATCGTCATTTTGACGTATCTCTTATGTGATAGATCTTTGTGCTACAACTTTTTCATTTATAATTGAACGTAAATTGTCTATATCACGAATTCCTTTGTTTTTTATTTTTGCTTCTCATTGGTTTGTGTTCGTTAGAATTTATTCTTGCTTCCTTGTGCCAACGGGAATTTTAGAATTTGACATAAAATTCTCATCTCTTACAAGAAAATTGAATCTAATTGGCATCAAAATTTTTACTTTGTGCACTGTTAGGTTACCTCAGGTTTAGCTATCCCTGCGGGACTTCTGTCTTTCGTCCCCACTTGGCTTCATTCCATTTTCATGCCTTCTTCTCGGACTATTGAATACCTTTCTTCTTCTTCCTTCTTATTTTTCTGTTTTTATGAGCAGGGAATTTGATATGAGAACACACCTGTGAATAGATTCTACGTTTTCTAAAATCCATACTAAATGGTCTCTTCTTTTAGCTACCTTTGGGTCGCACTTCGTGGGGAGAGGAAGATTTGAACTAACTAATAATCTAATCTAATCTTCTGTGTACAAATTATTTTGTATCCTTTTCCAAACACGGTTTCCCTTTGGACTATTGCTGACATCTTAGGACTCCGAAACACAGTGGAAGCTAGTTCGATTTTAAAGGGACTAAGACTTGAGCGCTAGTTCGAGCCTGCCTAGCTCCAGTCGAAATTTCCGGCTCGATGTGCAGCTCTTTGTATTTGGGTAAGTTTGCAAGATTAGGAGGATGCTGACGTTAGGGAACTTGGAAATCCCTCGTGTTCTATGAGCTTTTATTCGTACAAATGTACTTTACTTCAAAATTACCGATACTTCTCTGGTGGAGGTTAAATAATCAGACGCATGAGTGGCTAGTAAAAAAGTCTTTACCGCATTGTATGAGTAGCTATTATAGAAGTAGGACGTGACACCTAATGGTCGATTGTGTGGTGTCGTGCAGCGCACAGCGCGGTGGTCACGTGCGCTCTCTTCTCCCCGCACCCTGAGCTCGTGTTCAGCTTCATCGAGCAGCAGGAGCAGCGGGCGGCGTCAGGGACTCCAGCTGACCCCTCCAGAGCTGACAAGAAGCACGATAGCCTCGGCCACAATAAGGGGTGAGTTGCCCAGCAAATTCTTCAGTCCAAGTGAAGTCGGAATGACGTGTAATTTCGCCATTCCCCTGGGGCATTGGGTGCCAAGGTGCCAGATTCATATGTGAAACAGTTTTGATACATATCACCGGCGGCTTCTTCAATTATTCTCACTAAGCTTTGCGGTCTGAGAGTAAACTAATGAAGAATTTTCACAATGATCTAAACTACACATACATTATTAGATATGCAAATATACAGTAAAGTTCCTAGCGCATCCTTATTTTAGGTGCCAGGCGTCGATCTCGGGTCATTTTGGACTATGTGATCACATTTCATGGTGTTTGCAAAGTTTTCTTTAATTCGTATAACTTCATTAAAAAATGAGATCTTCACGGCGTGCAGAAACTGGGAGGGTTTTTACAAATATGAAGCAGATGACCTTTTACTTTAAATAAAGAAGTACAGTCCAGGTACCTTTAATGAGTCAGATCACGATTGTAAGAATGATGTTTGTCACTGTGATGGACATGTTTCTTGGAAGTCTGCTCTAATACTTGATCAGTGAACTGAAGGAACTAGTTATGGACACTGAAATGAAGAGTTTCATTCCTATACTTCAATTAGCACAAAACAGAGCTTGGGAGTGGTTGTCTGTTGTCACGTACTTTTCTGCCGCAACTGCACGGCTCTGTAATTCGTGTCCATTAGGATTGTTGGACGTGGGTGTAATTTTTGAACAATTTTTCATTGGCCTGGCATCGATGAATATGTACGAGCTGTCACTAATAGGCATCATTTCCAGGTACATGCTCGTTTCTGCAGACTTTAATGGTTGCATTAAAGTCTTCCTTAAGAAGGAGAAACCAAAGCACTCGTCATTGCCTGCCTCGGCGCTCGCCTGACCCAACGCATCATGTTTGCTGGCGGCAAAGCACGTACCATCGCTGCTGGATGTCTCTGGCTGGGGGACACCGTGTGCTCAGCACGTGTAGCGAGCTACGGCATCCTGACACCCCTGCGTCGAGTGTCCTAGAGGCCTGTGGCGGTAAGGACGTGCCGAGGTGGAGGATGTGAGCATGTGAAGCCTAGGTTTCCTTCCTTCGCAAAAAAAAAGGGAAAGGTTTACCCACGTAAATATTCCATACGTCTGTTTCATTTATGGAATTATTTCAAAAGATAAATATGTTGGCAGGAGGCTCCTTAAGCACAATTCAGTTGCTCAGACGACAATAGGTGCATTGGTAAGCTGGTCGTGTTTTTTGTCGCATCTGCCCGTCTGTTAAGCAGTGCGGTGTCGCTCGAGTTTGACTTTCGTCTTTATGTATCGTCTTCTGGTGTATCGACTTATTTTGAAGAGTTCTGTGGAAGTTAGAGAGAAAGAAAACATATGTTATCAAAATAATAAGCATTTTAGTATGTTTAGAATACTGGAAAAGGTTTATAATAAAAAGATGCTCATTGTAGCTATTGTGTTACGTAGATTCCCTATGTAGCGTCGTTGAAGGTTATACTAGTCTTCTGATAAGTGCCTTAGCCTGTGGGCTTTTAAACGTAGAGTGTGTTGCTGAGAGTTGGGCCCTAGCCCCGCACCGTGGACCACACCAATAATACTCTATGTATCGTAGTCAGCTGCCGCTATCTGGCCGTGGAGACCGTGCGCTCTGGACACTTGCGAGCCTAGTGTCATGGAGCTCAGTCCAGACGTGCGCCATGTGAACTATGTTTCGTATGCAATTGCTTCTAGCGCCTTTGTCTGTGAGCACGCTGAGCACTGAGGCATCGTGACTTGCTCTTGAAAATGTGATTTATTAGGAGACCTGTTGAGCACAATGAACTGAAGACTCGTTTTTTAATGTGGATCAATTTTCAAACCGTAGGTACTGTAGCAAATTGTAACTACCTTGTCATCTGACTGAGTCTGTCTAGCGCTGCTTTTAGCACCTGTCTGTTGCTGCAGGAGATAACTGGACGGTGGACGAGTCGCTTCATTCTGCTGGTATATGAGCGTAGTGTCGCCATGTTTGAGCGGAATCGAAACTTACCTGCTAATTAACGAATATATCCTACAAATACGATTGCAATAAGTTCACTTTGTTTTAAGGCACAGATTCAAGACATTTACTTCACAGATTCAGTAAAATCATGGTAATATGTAGACTTTTCATAGATAAGTTTATTAATTTGATTCCCAAACTCATGGGCCTCAATTTTGTTAAGAATTCACTTCTGAAGTTCGAATTTGCTGTTAGAACCTGGTGTTATTGTGCTGCAAGAACCTGGTGTTATTCTACTGCAAGAACCTGGTGTTATTCTACTGCAAGAACCTGGTGTTATTCTGCTGCAAGAACCTGGTATTATTCTGCTGTAAGAACCTGGTGTTATTCTGCTGCAAGAACCTGGTGTTATTCTACTGCAAGAACCTGGTGTTATTCTACTGCGAGAGCTTAGTGTTATTGTGCGACTAGAACCTAGTGTTATTCTGCTACTAGAACCTAGTGTTATTCACCAGTTTGGCACCAGTTGTGTCTAGTCATTGTGAGTAGGCCACGGAAAATGCAGTTTAGGGTAGAATAAGAAAAAAGTACTGAAAATTTGCCTATATTCTACGTGTATATTGTAACTCTTAAGTAGGTTGTGAATTGTCATTAGTTAATGAAAGTGAAAGATCAATTCGACCACAGAAATATATTCAAGATATGAGTTAGAGTTGGTTGACCGTCAATGACGGATTCATTCCCGAATCCGTTATTTATCCCTGCAAAGTTATGTGGAGAAGTTTTTCATGCTAAATGAGGCAGTGTCGTGCGCAAATTCTGCTGGAAGCTGTGCTCCTGGTGTGGCTCTCGGACGAGAGGATAACAACTTTTATCTCAAGTCGAGGGTCTGGACTTCGTTTTATCCCCCTAAAATTCTACGCGACTTTACTCGTGACTGACCCGCCGAGGTAATTTCTAAAGTAATTAAGATGCCTTTATTTAATAACGTGTGACTGTCATAGTTGACCTTTGGTATTGTTTACAGCCTGTGGTGCGCGACCTAAGCTTATGTACTATTTATTAACGAAACAAATCCACAGAAAGAAGTGTTTGTGACAAACTGTGTGGTAACTGCTACCATTGAATTAGAGTCTTCTTATTCTACTTAAACTGAATAAATTATGCGTTAATTCTTATTAGCCAGAATTCGACATTTTTTATTTTAATTAAATTCTATTTTACAAGAATTGGCTCAGCATCAAATCGCAGTTTTTGTTCTTTCATCGAGATTCCCATGTAAAAAGAGTGTTAAAGCCGCAGCTCCAGTGACCTGGAATTGTCTCAATTTGTTCCTGTCTTTATCTAGTTTTTATTATAAATTTGCAAACATCCTCATATTGGTACACCTGCTAGAAATATTCCTATGTATACTCGAAACCAGTCGGTGCTAAAACCTCACTCCGTATGTATATATTTTAAAAAAAATTTGTATTTCTGCCGTCATCTTAGGACAATTCCTCCCATGCTTTATTGTATTAATGATTCATAGCGAGTCCGTTTTTTTCTGCCTCTTTTACCTGTGTGGACATTTTTCGTTACTTATTTTAAGTGTGAGTTTTACTCTTGTTTCGCTTGCGTCTACCACCTCAACAGTTGACTGGAGGGTGTGATTTGCTCACACCGTATATGTATTAATTGTGCTGTGGCATAAAATTGCATGTCTCTGAAAACAATATCTACTTTTTAAAAGAGTAATTACGGTATTTGTAAGCGCATTTGATGCTCGCCTCTTTTACAACGATGTTAAGTGGAAGTAAATCCTTTAACATCGAACATATTTTTAGGAAAAAATGAAAGTATTACAAAGTAGTGGTCATGTAATATAGAACAAGTGTTTGGCTATCATCCATTTGCATCCCCAAATTGGGCGTTATGAATAAAGGAATGAAGTATCATTTTTCTAATGTCATGCAAGAAAGTCATTGTATCATGGAAGATTGAAATGGTGTTGTTTCATTCGTGAGTTAGCACTTGCCATAGCGTATACCGATCCAAAAACACACGAGAAAATGTAACTAGTATCAGCTGTGGAGCCTGCTAACATCCCAGCATCTATAGTTGATTAGAATTTGGTATGTACCTTTTACTTAGTGCAAGGTTTCAGTGCATAGATGTTGTGTGGATATACTGCCAGTCTGTGTGCATACTTGTGAACTTCTGTAGTAATTTTGATTTCATCCCTCGTGGTAGTTGCCAGTCAGTGGCCCTGTACTCTTACATCTTGCAGTGCAATAATTCGTTTGTCTCCGTGCGATGCCTGCACAGGCCAGTGCTGCAACAATTTCGTTTCAGCACTCATTGATCTTCGTGGCTCTTCTTAGGAAGTGACGGCTTTTTTCGGTAGCTCGTTCTATTTCGTTTCGTGAAATGGAGAAAATTTTGTAAATTTTCTGGTATGTTTATTCCGTTGAAACATAATTTTTTTAAATACGAACATTACTAACTAGCAATACTTCGAAACCGGTGATATGTTATCTGAAATTGCGCTGGTGTATTCTTACGAGTCAATCGTCATTATTACTTTGCTCCCTCCGTGGGGTTTGCGCTGAAGTTAATTTATTCCTTCAGACTCTTGGACAGATAGAGCTTTTCGTATTAGACGCTACTCGAACTTTTCTCTTGAAGAGAACACTATTTGCGTCTCTCCCAGCTCGCGTCCTCACAGTGCGTCGCACCACGAATGCGCCCTCAGTTCCCTGCAGCAGATTTAGGACCACCAGGGGTAAAAATCTATTCTGTATTTCAGTTTTTGAAGGTATTGGTAAACTTATCTAATTTTTAGTTTTTTTTTCACTGAGGAAGGTACCAAAGATGCATTTCGACCAACTCTTGCTGGAGCACAGTCGTTTTCATGTCTTCATCTCTCTCCAGTTTATTTTGTGTTGGAAGACCCTTGTTGGTAAACGCGCTGCCTTTGCACACCCGGTGCATATATTGCCATCAGTTCTTAATAATGATTGTGATAATAATGATAATAATATGAATTGTTGTAATTATGCTCGGAAGTTTTTGATTGCTTCTTTCGATGAACAAATATTCGTTCCCCAACATCAAAATAGAAGTTAATGTTTTACTAGATCCACATTATCAAGGTTTATTCATTTGTTATTTGTTGACAAGCGTTCGCTTTAGAGCAATTGGGCTAACAGCTCAGCTCTGGCGATGTTCTTAAGTTTTAGGGCGACTCCACTAGCTTCTGGGGTGACTTACCTAGCTTCCAGGGTTACTTACCTATCTTCTAGGGTGACTTATCTAGCTTCAAGGGTGGCTCACTTGAGTGTTAGGAATAACTCACCTACTTTCTAGAGTAACTCACCTACTTTCTAGGGTAACTCACTTTGCTTCAAGGGTGACTCCCTTACCATATTGGGTTATTCAGCTTCCAGGGTGGCTTAACAAGACTTTATAAGTTGCGAATCACTTAGATGGGGTGCTATCTTAGTTGCGTTTACACCCAATTGCTGGTATGTGAGTACCCTTGCAAACATGGTGTTGGTGAAATAACAAAATGAATGCTTCAGCGGGAAAAATTCAAGTGTTGACTTAACCTCAATACCCGATGACTATTCATCGCATGGCTCAATTCTTTTTATTTTTGGTGTACGTACGTAAGTTTTCTTTTTAATGTAATCTGGTTGACATATTGTGTGTATCGGTGTATTTCGTGTTAAGATTTTAAATAAAAAATGAACTTCCATATTATGTCATTTGTGCAGCTCTCGGAAATTTCGATTATGTGAAAGTCCTGTGAGCGCCAGCTGCTGATTATGTGAGCAAGTCTGCGTTCTCGCTTAAAGATCATTGTTAATAATTAAATATATAGTAATAGACATTTCTTATGTAATTTAGTAACTCATGCAACTATTAATTCTCCTTGTGTGATCAGTGGCCGTATGCTAAAGTATAGTTTTGAGGGCCGTAGACCAACTCGAGTAAGGAATGCCGCCTGGGCTCAGAGGGACTTGGCAGCGCGGACTGAGGCGATGCTGTGAGAAATATGCTGTAGAAATTCTGTTAGTTATTACAGAAATGTTAATTGCGTGTCTCCATTGTCATGCAAGCGCATAGTGATTTAGTGTTGCCTCTAGTGATTAGTGTGTGTTAGTAATGCTAATTTGGTATTACCTCATGTGATTAGTGTGTGTGTGTGGGTGTGACGTCAATTTAGTATTGCCTGATGTGATTAGTGTGTGTGATGTGTTGTGCCGACATTCAATGCGAGGGCGGTTGGCTGCGTTCGGACTAGACATGTACAGTCTTTCTCCGTAGTGGAGCCCAGACTCTTCAACTCTCTGCCTAAAGATCTGAGAGAATTC
>VOMN01029218.1:0-10967 GCA_014899125.1 Orchestia grillus | reverse complement strand
CGTCTCCAAGCTACACCACACCACGTCCAGCCTCGAGAAACTCCCAGCCGTCTCCAAGCTACACCACACCACGTCCAGCCTCGAAGAACACCCAGCCGTCTCCAAGCTACACCACACCACGTCCAGCCTCGAGGAACACCCAGCCGTCTCCAAGCTACACCACACAACGTCCTACTACGAGATACTCCCGCCCATCTACGATTTACACGACGCCTCGTCCAACAGTTAAACAAACGCCAAGACCCACAACGAAGTACAGACTAAGCACTTCAACTCCATTTACTTCACGACCATCTGCACAGACACAAGAATACTCGTACGATGTTCCTGAAACTTCATTTAATCCGTTCCTGGCTCCAACTGCATCGAAGAGCGCCAGAAACTTCGCAGATGCAGGCTCATTGAATGAATATAAAGCACGCTCAGATTCCAAAACAAAGAAACTCAGCGACACTTCTTCCACTCTCCACTTTACGGTGCCATCTGCTGGCAGGCAGTCAGTCACAAACGAAGCTTCAAAGCAACAAGTAGGATCCGTTTCGAGTGGGTCATATTCTAAAAAGAGTGAAAATGGTTTCCAGACCAAAACGGCAGATAAAAATTATTATTCAGCTCCATCTGGGCAGTCTTTTAATCCGTTCAAAGCTCCATCTAAAAGTGAATCGAGCAACGTAAAATCACATTCGTCTGGTTCTTCCAGTACTCCTAATGCTGCCAGCTCCAAAACGTCTCAGACTTTCAACGCTGCGCAAAACCACTTCGGTGCCACTAAATCCTACTCACCGTCTTCGAAGCAAAAATCGGGCATTTCTGGATCAAAGAGCAGCACAAATTCTGCAGGAGCAATTTCGCATTTTGGTCCCATTTCTTCTCAGGCTCAATTTTCGGGACATTCAACGAATAAGGACTTCTCTTCCGGTTCTTTGTCACAGAAGTCAGACAAAAGCCAATATTCTGGCCGATCATCTTCTTCTAAAGCAACGTCCACTCAGCATCAAGAGAAATCTTCGGAGTCGGATGGCTATGCCTACCAAGCGCCATCCAAAACATTCAATCCTTTCACTGCGCCTTCAACAACGTTGAAGAAGCCATCTGAAAATCAAAATGGTCCTGTTGTGTCTCATTTTGGTCCAATCAGTTCCACTAAACAAGCTGCACAATACGATGCAAATCGCCAAGCTCAAGCAGCTGCAAGTCACAGAAACAAAAATGAGAGTGAAGAGAAGATTTCATCACACTTTGGTGTGATCAGCACTAAGACAAAGAGCTATTCTGGGGTTGGAGGGTCAGAACAAAACAAGCAAGATGCAGCTTCGCACTTCCGAGTTTCAAGCGCAACGAGAGGTTCACAGAACCAAGGCACCAGCGGCTCATTCAATTACAACGTGGACGATCGTGACGAGAAGACATTCGTCACCGGCAAAGATGAATCGTCAAAGATCTCTGGGGAGGGCTATAGGTATGCTTCACCGCCTACAGCCTTCAACCCTTTCGTTCCCTCTTTCTCCTCCAAAACGCAAGGCAGAAACCAAGACCAGGTTTCAGACGAAGAGTCTCGGGAAACTTACCAAAAAACATCTTCTTCTCATTTTAGATTACCCCAAAGTTCTACATCAAACACAAACGAAGGAAGTCGTGTGTACTCCCATCAGAGCACTTCTTCTGAACGTTCATCAGAAACCATCGAGTCCGGCTACCAAAACAGGGCTCCTTCTGGAGTTTTCAATCCCTTTGTTTCACCTACATCTGGAAGAAAGCAGACATCGAAATCCAGAAAATACGGAGCTGGTGAATCTAGAGAAGAAGAATCGACAGCCTTTGCTCATTTTGGCATTCAGCAGCAAAGTTCTTCAAGCGCTGGTGATGAGAAGTCCAGTGAAGTTGTGTCCTACGTCAACGATAACGAGTCATCTGAAAATTCTGACGGCCGACGGTATGAATACGAAGCTCCTCAAAGGAAATTTAATCCATTCGAAGCCCCATCTGGAGCAAGCAGTGACGGCCAATATTCAGGAAACAACAACAGAGGTTCAGCCAAAGCTTCCGGTGTTTCTGGTCTCTCGCATTTCGGAAGTCAAAGTTCTTCTTCAACCAAAGGAAGCGCTTCGAAAGTGGGGCACTTCGGTGCCATTTCTACCGTTAAAAGCCAGTCTCGTCAGTACGGAGAGGACGATTCTGATGAAAACACCTCAGGAGCTGGAACTGGCGCAGGCAGATATTTTGGAACTTCGAAGATATCAAGTACAGGAACTGCCTCACAGCCTATCCCGAATTATGGCAGTTCTGGTGGAAATACTCTCAATCTTGGAAGCGCTGCAGCCAGTCACTTTGGACTCGGGTCATCTACTGGAGCCACTTCGAATAACAGAAAGACAAGCTATGACAACCCAGACGACCAGTCTGATGAGTCGGACACCAAACGAGGTTACGGCTACGATGCACCAGGCAAAACATTCAACCCGTTCTCTTCATCGTCAACATCCAAGTCAGGGCATCAAAATGATGATGTTTCTCGAGAAGATTTCCAAAGTGGATCCTCGTTTTCTGGTCGTCCCAGTAAGCAGTCGTTTTCTGGTTTCGTATCTGAACATTCTGGAGCTGATAACAGCGGGCGTTCAAACCGGAAGGAGGTTGTGGACTCCACGACGCATTCGAAGTCAACATCTACCAAACAAGCAACTGCAAGCACAGGAGGTAGAAGCAATAATGATTCAAAGTACAAGTCAAAAGCAACAATTGACAACGGTGCAGGTGCCTCCCATTTTGGTTTGTCTAGTAAAGGAAAACAATCCATTTCTTCTGGATCTTCTGGTTCGCCTTCAAGAACAGGAGGAAAAGTGTCATCTTACCCTAGCAGGAATATTCAAGCTGATTCAAAACGCACAGAAAGCGCTGCGGCGTCAGGATATGATTCAAAAACAAATATCAACGATGGAACAGCAGCCGCCCATTTCGGTCTATCCAACACCGGAAAACATTCCGAGTCCTCTGGATCTTTTGGCTCTACGGCTAAGTCGGGTGGGAAACTCTCATCTTACTCAGGTAGAAACACCCAATCCGGTTCGCAAAGAACGCCTTCGTCCGGCAGCGGAATATCAGATGGCGAAAACGGGTCGGACTTTTTCAGTATCGACCACAGCAACAAGAAAAAGGAAAATTCTGCAGGATACGGTGAAGATTCTAGTGATTCGAATGAAAAACAAAGTAGCAGAATATCTGATGGAGCTAAAACCAGATTCGGTGGGGGCAATGCTGGCAGTAGCTACGGTGATAAATCGGGAAGTCAATCCCTGCACAGCCCTCTGAAGGGAGGATATTCTAGCGCTCCTGACTCGAAAACAAAGAGTGGGTCATCCAGCGGGATATCTGCCGGCCACTTCGGTCTGTCTAACGCGCGAGCAAAGGGCTCAACGACTGCCTCCAGATCCTCCAACGCAGGAACAACACCCAACATTTCGCCCTACGGAAAGACCTTCGCCAGCCCTCAAAGTCTCGGCGTTCGCGTTCCGATCAACGACGGACCATCTTTGGTCGCCAAACTGGGCGGCAGAGGCGGCAAGACTTCCAAAACGGGCTTCCAGAAATTCGGTCCGGGGGGTTTCAGAGATTTCGACGACACCCTTGGCCCTGAAATTTGTGAGCGAGCTGGTCTTTTCAGGCACCCGGACTCGTGCGACAAGTTCTACGAATGTTACTGGGACAGGTGGATCGAAAAGTTCACATTGCACGTGTTCGATTGCCCTGTGACTATCGTGTACGACTCTGGGATCACGGCGTGCAACTGGCCCTTCAACGGTCCCCCTTGTACCGACGAGCGACATGCGTGATATCGTTGTGTCGCTGCGAAACACAGGTAGTCCTCATCGCACTAATTGTAAACTCGTGTCGTTTGTGGGCAACAATTTTAGTTTCTCGTGTTCGAAATACGTGCTCTGGACTCCAGGTCACGTATATATTTTGAATGCCGAGAGCGGAAAATTTTCAACGGAAGTAGAAGACCACGTATCGAGGGAGGCCTGTGTAAACGATGGTTCAAAACAGTAGAGAATTTCATAGAAGACCATTCCACCACCATCACGCGTAGAGATTGATGCGACTTCGCAGGTGTAAACACCACGTGATAATTTGTCATCCCCTCTCACTTTTTAATATTTTCTTAACTGATATGTCACGCACAGGTGATACCTCGTGGTTAATAAAAATGGTGCGCTAAATAGACTTAAAATACTCGGCAGCTTAAACAACGGGTGTTGGCCTCTTTTTCTCTCAACGACCAGCAAAGGTTATGAATAAATGTTTTTGAATAGCTAATTCCAATACTCCGCAATACAGCACAACTCTGCTGGCTCATTAATAACAAAAATCTCAAGTGCAGGGCTCTACTTTTTTCTGTTAGTTTTACTGAACATATATGTTGTTCAGTGTCATTTGTCTCGACTCCATTTCTGTTAAGAAAACTACTAGCGTTCGGGGCCACTCCGTGCATCACACACACAGCGTCGCTCATGTATAAGGTAACCCATGCATAATCCTTATGGTAACTCGTGCGGCTTGTTTGTGTGCGGCGATATGCGCTGATATTGCATACTCTCATCATTATTATAATTATTTACAAACTTTCAATACCGCAGCCCCCTTGATTTTCCGCGAGGAACTTGCCTGCGGCGCATGATCAGGCGCACGATTTGGAGTCTCATTTTGCGTAGTTGCTCTATTTCCCGCTATTTATTTTAGTACCTATTATTTATGAGCGTTAACCTACGTGCATATTCTCGTGTAGAATATAAGAAATCGCGCTTCACGCCTGCGCAGTGAAGTCGTCCGTTTGGCTCAACGAGATCACGGATTCAAATTTCGCTTTTTCGTTTATGTTTTCTATTGAAATCCTCCGAGCGAGTGAAATGGTCAGATGAAATCATATTGGAAATTACGCATCCTTCGTCTCCCACCTTTTCCGTGGAAATGATATCAACCAAAAGGGTCAAAGGAAATTGCTTTGCGGAAGGAAATTGGGTATCCATATTCCTCCTGACGCAGCAATATGCTCGCACGACGCGATGAGCCGTTAAAGAAATGGGTTATATCAGTTCAAGGACGTCCGATGTCGCCCCTGACCTTTATTTCGGTTTCGAATGATAGGAGATATTTTTAGCGATAAAGTTTTGTGCCAAAAGCTGGGCTCACGTTTCAAAAAAAAAGAGCTACCCAAAGAACAATAAGAAGAGTGGGGGATGTAAATGCTCTCCCTTGGGTGTGTACATACAGCAAATTTTCGCGATAACCTAATGCATCTCTTTATTTTTGATGTCGCAAAACATTTTAGGTTTTCAACGCACCAAGCGACTCCCCAGGAGGAATGGTCTGGCGCGGGAGCGTGTCCATAACTTCTTCCCCTTGAGGAATTCGAACAAAAATGAACTTTGAATTCATGCGCACTGCATGGAGAGTTGTGTTGGGTGGGGGCTTTCTCATCGTCGATTTTAAATTTTATGAAAAAATTGATTTCTGCTTCTGCCCGAACCCACATTTTTTGGAATCGAAATTCAATGACTCGGTGTGCACGTTGCAAGTTTTGCCATCGAAATCGGATATTTCGCCTACTCGAATCCTTTTTTGAAAAAAATTAACTCGTTTTTTGTACTGATTTCCTGTTTTGTGAACAAAATCGACAGTGCTTTCTAGAGCAGTTTTGGCACCAATTTATGTTCCAGCAGTTTCGGCATCAATAGTAGCTTTTAAGCTCAAAATCAACTCACTGCCGAGAATATTTTTCAAATTTCCCAATTTTCGCTCAACAGCGACAGAGACCCAGACATGTAATTATTTTTTAATGCGTGTGTGAGTCCATATTCAATTTAAGCTGTTTCTTGACCAGCTCTGTAAGGCCAGGGGCTTATTCGTCTGTCACGTTCTCTGCCATGTGATCAACACGTGACTTACACGTGCGTCAACACCTGCTCAACACGGGATCCATACGTGATCAATGCGTGATAACCACGTGATCAACAAGTGATAACCACGTGATCAACAAGTGATAACCACGTGATCAACACGTGGTCAACACGTGACCAATGCGTGATAACCACGTGATCAACACTTGGTCAACACTTGGTCAACACGTGATCAACACGTGATCAACACGTGATCAACACTTGGTCAACACGTGATCAACACTTGGTCAACATATCCCCATTGCCAGCCCTGGAGGTCGAGGGATATTTTACTACTGCAATTTAGCTGCGTTAAATGCCACCGTTAGCTCTTGCCTCTGACGCACATGTACGTCTACGTTGATTGTGTGTGTAGGCTACGAGTTCTTACGCTATGTAGGAGCCCGGCAGCGAGAACAATGTAAATGAAAGTTTATCAATGAAATAATTGGAACAACGGATCTGACTTTCATGGGGCCATGAGTGTGTTTGAGACGTCACTGAAAACATTCATGCGTCGCTTTGAAAATTTTTGTAGGTGTACGTTTCTTTAGTCGCTTTTCATGGATGATCGATGAAATTGTGAATTGACTTTAAAAAAAAGAACCGATTGCTAATATTGTGAATTGATCTTTCATAAGGGAATTGACCGATGGCACTGTAAATTTTTGGGACTTCAAATTTCATAAAGTTGAAAAAAGTTACTGTACGATATGAGCAACAATATTTACCAGAGGGTAAGACAGGCCGCTTGGCTGTTTCTTTTCTTGTATTTTTAAAATTTTTATAAAATGAAAGTTTTAATTCCCGTCAGCTGAAAACGCGGCGTAATTCTAACGCGAACAACTCTCTAATTTTAAAAACACGTGACATGCTAAAAGTATTTATTGATATTTATATGGAACACAATAAATTTATTTATAAATGACCATCGGGTTTTATTTATTCAGACCAGACACACCTCGGAACTTATATACAACATAGTTAAGGCTTCTTATCATGTGATGTATAAATTTCATCGGCGGTTAATCGGTTGAAAGAAAAATATGAGCGAATCAATATGAAAAATCGAAAATAAAAAGCAAAAAATAAGAAATACAAGTTTAATACGGTTATTTTAACATACATATATATACTGTTATTTTGACCGTGTTGCAGCTCATCTTATCTTGTGACTCGTTACAACGAAGAACAAGTTCCAAATTTTAGTTGGTAAACATTGTGATATCTTGCATTATGACCAAGTTTCGCGAAATGAATGTGTCAGGCAAGGAAGAAATAATTGAACCGAGTAAAGACACTTACAGCAATAGCAAAATAGCTGAGTTTGAAGCTTTGTAAGAGTGACGTCATAAGGATTACTGTCATGTACCCTGGGTGTGGGGCCACCGCTGTCAGAGTCAGCCCCCGTTGCGCCATGGTTTACTTGTTGGCCAACATTAATTTATGTGCCGTTACAGGGAGCCGTGAAATTTTAATTATTAAAATAACTAAATATGATGAATGCGAATATATATCGAGAGAAACATTATAAAAGCATGTTCAGCTTCTAAAGACGAATGTTTCGCCGAATTCAAACCTAACCTGACTCTAGAATAGCCTAACTATGGAACGCCCTAACGCAGGGAACGTGATAAAACGTTGACTCCGAAGTTGGTCATAAGTTTTCGAGTTTTCTTTAAATTTGTATTCATCAACCGAATAAGCTAGTTCTGATTAGAAAGAAAATTAATAGAATAACTAANTCGGCATGTAATTTGACCTGTGTGGAGAATCGGAGTCAACGTGTTGAGCTGTACAATGACCGGATAGCCATCGCTCTGTGATACAGTAGGTAGACCGAGGAAACATCCTTCCAGGAAGTCAGAATCATAAGCAGAGTGTCTCTAAAAGATAGATTAATACCGGTATCTGCTATTTATTTGGACGTTAAGGACACCGACTTGAATGGGTCAAGGAGAACTTTAAATAGACGTTCAAATGAAAAAGGAGTGCTCGCGCGATCACTTTTAAATGAACCTGTCATCGGCAAAAGAATTCAAAGCTAAGGTTGGCCCCTGCCAGGGGACGCGTCTTGTGGAACCACAATCGGTTGTCAAATGTTCTCTTCAGTGATGAAAGCAAGTTTAATTTATTTGAGTCTGATGGGAAAATATTTGCCAAAAGACCTAACGATGAAAAATTAGCCACTAAATGCATCAAAAAACTGGTAAACACGGTGGTGGCAGTGCCATGGTGCTTTGGGGTGTTGTCCAGTCAATGAACGACACCTCGTATCCGCTAAATGCTGAAATATATAAGAACAGGCTTCAAGATCACGTCATTCCAGTAATTCAAAGCTCAAAGTTTATGAATCCCAATTGTCGCGCAAGTTCATCCTTCATTTCATGCCGCAAGACTAAGGCTGTCATGGAACATCGAAAAGGAAAAATTTGGAAGCCATGGATTGGCCTCCTCAAACTCCAGACCTGAATCCAATTGAGAACCATCGCGACACTTTGGGAACAAGTTTAATGGCTGGGAATCCAAGTCATCGAAGATCTTATAGAATCTTGCAGCAGTCAACTCGTCTCTATTGTCAACTTTGTCCTATCGCCACCGGACAAAGTTTATGTTCGTGATTTGGTAAGAAGAAGAGCGGCATTTCAATGTGACCTCAGTGATGAAATAAATTGAGTGGCTATGATTCGTATGATGGAGTGCGGGCGGGAAGGGAGGACTCCTGTTGAGAAGAGCTTAATTCGAGTACAAAATAGGGTCAGTGTCAGGTTAGTGAGGGGGCCGAGGTTAGGTTAGGTTAGGTTAGTCAGAGCCCGAGCTACTGGAGTGCTTATTGCGACCATAACTATGTCAAAACTAAGCATTTTGTGCGTCCTTGAACTTGAAAACAAATTCGAAATGAAACGTCGTAGTTCATCGAAAAAACTAACTAATCACATGTAGCAGGGCTTATGAAATAAACGGATTACGGAAAAGTTTGTGTGGGACAAAAAAATGCATTTAGATTGAATGCAGTAAGTTTTTTTGAAGATCTATTCAGAAATAATCGTCATAATAGCGCAGAAATATTGTTGACATTTTGGTCTAAAAGTATTGTACAACTCTCGCTATTTTCTCATTAAAAAATCGTCGAGAATATAACCCAGGGTGGATTTCATTTCAGTCTAAAATAAAATGCGTATATTTTTAATTAAATTTTTCAGATGGTCAAAACCTTGCAGCAGATTGTTCCCATAGATAATGTTCATTACAAGTCTACGTATAATAGTAATTCTGAGAGCGAGTGGACTGTTCTCGAGCCCGAATGTTTTCGTTCAAAATCTTGAACAACGTAACTACCGTGAAATGCATTCAATTCTAAAATTAAATTGCAAATACCGTGAAATGCATTCAGTCCTAAAATTAAATGGTGTAAATGCCGTGAAATGCATTCAGTCCTAAAATTAAATGGTGAAAATACCGTGAAATGCATTCAGTCCTAAAATTAAATTACAAATACCGTGAAATGCATTCAATTATAAAATTAAATGGTGTAAATACCGTGAAATGCATGCAGTCCTAAATTAAATGGTGTGAATACCGTGAAATGCATTCAGTCCTAAAATTAAATGGCGTAAATACCATGAAATTTATTCAGTTCTTAAATTACACAGCGTAACTACAATGAAATGCATCCAATTTCAAAATTAAAGAATACAACCACTATGAAATGCATTTAGTTCCAAAATTAAACAGTGTAACTACCATGAAGTGCGTTCAGTTCTAAAATTAAAGAGCGGGACTACAATTGAACCGATTTAATCCCATAAAAAACTCATGGCAAAGATATCCTCAAAGGTTCACTATGTCCTATCCTAACTCAGATGTTGTAGGACAAGGAGCGCCCATAGTAGGAAGAGACGTCACATATGCTGGAGGTTTGCTAGATTCTGTAACCGACGATTCGGTTACCCGTTCGCAGCCGAAGATTCGCTGAATTCTGGAATAGACCAAGAAGGCCTCCAGGACTGACTCGATGGCTCAGTACTCGTGACGGGCTTGTGCGTACATTTACATCCTACAAGAGCTTGGGCCTCCAGCTTCGCGATGCGAGTTCCTCCATCCAACACGCACGAGACTCTCACACAGTTTTCAGATATTTCCAGAAGTGGTCCTGAGCCGGCAAAGACGTAACGACCGTTAAACCAGCACCAATACCTCGCATGTGGAAACTGCGGTCTGGTGGTCCAATGTCCCTGGTTCCCATAGTACCATCTACCAAGTGGTCCATTTTGAAGCGTGGGCTGTGTTCTTACGGTGGTCCGTGCTTGGTGATCGTAGTACCGTCTACCATGCTTTGGAAGGCTGTTCCCCATAGGAGATCCACCTTCTATTTGTGGATGTGAAACGACAGCTTCGCTTGTAGGTACGTCTACAGTTTCGTTCCCAGGACCCGACAAGACTTGCGTCCACTCCCATTTCACTGCGGTCTCGTTCCACTGAGTGTCTTCTTTTGGAATCGGAGCGTGAGAGATCACACTACCTCCTAAAGGGACTTTTGCTTCTTCGTCAGCCCTCGGCTCCGTCGTTGAACTTCGGCGAACAGGGTGTAGCAGCAGATTAGGTTCCGTGAGATGCCGTGACCAAGCTTGATCTCCAAATGCCACAGCACCGTCGCCGTTTTGGGAGGTCACGGGAAACCAGCGGTAGTTGGACCCTCTGAAGTCGTCCGTTCTGTACAGCTCGGAACAGATGCATCCTGGAATGGCTTCCAGAACCAGTTGACTGACCCGACAAACGAGGAAGGTGCAGTACGGCGTGTAGGTCGCGATCACCTGCGCAGGTGAAACAGGTATGTGGTGAACAAGGGGTTGAGTAAAAAGGGTGTTGCCACTCTATCATTGATCGTAAAATAATAATTGACACTAGAGGAATCGATAGGCCACTATGTCTCATCCGTACAAATAACCAAAATGGAATTCAAATGTTTTAAGTTATATCGAAGCGGGTTAAAATGATTTAACACTTTGCCTCCGGAGTGGGTCATATATGGTACAC
>VOMN01029211.1:0-13140 GCA_014899125.1 Orchestia grillus | reverse complement strand
GACTAATTTGAAAATGGGTTTCCTTTTTTCTGGGACACCCCGTATGTACCACTAAATTTAATTCACTTTTTGCTCCTTTTCTTCAAAACGTTGTCACACAATGAAAGCACACAGAGCGCATTATTAGTTACAACTTGTCCAATTTCAGTCAACAACGAAGTAAAATTATAATCAGCGTTGCCACAAAGTTTAACTAACATTGACAACGAATACTTCTCACACCAATGCAAGCAGAAATGGTGCTCTAACGGAAGCAGACCACCAAACGCTGACCAGCTCTGTTCTAACTTTCTCCACTTATTCTGCCCAATATAATAGAAGCACCGCTATACAAGAACGAGTCCTGACTATAAAAATGCCACTTTAGGGGTCTGTTATGACTGCAGCTATCGTTCTCCTACCCGATGCAGAACCAGACGAGTCGCTAGCAGGTTTCCTACAGTTTGTCTTGTGCATTTTTTTCTATTTTTTCTATTCCTCAGCAAATGCCCAGTTCTCCGCGCTAATGACTCATTGACACCACAATACTAAATAAATTAAAATACAATAACAAATAAAAAGATGCACCCTTGTATTCTTACTTCCATCTTTTTATCTTTCGACCATTCATAAAAAGTTCTTGTCACTGCTGGTGAAATCAAATGGACGTCAACACCACGTACGGAGAATGTAATGTTCGATTCCGACTCATGGCAATACAGCTCAAATAAGGGCAGAGTGTGGCGCACTACAGAACGTCACGCTCTGGAATGCTACGCGCAATAAGACATCGACATTTCGTTTCAGGTAATGAACAGAATTGCAGTCGCTAAGCAAGCTCAGTTTCACAACAGAAAATCAGCACAAAAAAATTCACATCTCAGAACGCTACTTCACAGAAAAAACGCTACTTTTTCAACCAATTTTAGCATATCATTAAGCTTATCCTTACTGTTACAGCGTAATTTCAAATGCTCCAAAGTTTGAACAGAGCATACATAATTATTTTAAGGAGTACGCGGAGCGTAGAGATGGTCACATCGCTGCACAGATTGACACCACAGCAATCGCTTAATCAGTTGAGTTTGCAGCGAGACAGACAGTACTACAGAGCTCAGGTTCAAGGTTGCCGCCACCAGGCACTACATACATACTTGTAATAAACATTTCCGCAAGAGAATTAGAAACCATTCGGTGTTGGTTTCGCTTATTTTCAAAGAAGAAGAAAAGAGTGAATTTTACGGTGACATACCGAGACGACTAGAATTTAAGTGGTGCTTTACAGCAGGATGAAAGTAGGAGTTATTTAAATATAAGCAAGGAGAAGAGCTCGTTGATAAATAACTACTATTATTATACACGACATAATAGTTCAACTGACGTACCCACTAGTAGTGTTTCAAGAGTACGAGGGAGTATCACAAGGAGACGAAGGATCACAAACCAAAGTAGACTAACGCACGGAAGACGCACGTAAAGAAAGTCAATTACACAGAACGTCGTCCTCCTCTACGAGAGACAGAGAAAAAAGTATAGAAAAAAGTGGAAAAGATAGAAAACGTTATGAAAGTAGTACTATGAAAAGAAAGGTTGACCGCAGCACTTGGCCTACAACAGCTACCTATAATGAGAGTTGTCGATTCTACGAGAAGTAGATCAGACGATCACTCCGGTGATCGGTAATTCTCAAGGCACATTAACGAGGACACTTGATTGTCAGATATGCCCTTCCCCTTAACTCGAGCCACCCAAATATCCTCCCTCGCTCCCTAGGTCTCGGTGCCCATCCATCAAGAACACAACAACTCAATGCAAGGGCTACATCTGCTTCTTCTCCAACAGTTGCAAATCGTTGCCAGATTATCTTGTGTTAGGCCGTAAACACTTTTATGCAGTAAAAAGTAACTAACTAAAAATCGCTCATGACCCCGAAAGTTTTCGCGTACCACAGTTTAGGAACCACTGGTTTAGCGGGCTTGTGGAGATGATACAGAATACACCGAAAAGAAGTTGCTGCAGGAGATTTATTAGCGTTTTTAAAGTGACAATTTCAATCCCAAACACGAGCCAAAAAAAGATCGCCCAGCAAGGGCAAGCTCAGGTCTGAAAAGTTGGAGTCTGCTGTCGAAGAAAAGCCACTCACTCTGTGCAGCACTTTTGGAACGCAAGCAATTCTACCTGGCGAGTCAAAAGCAATGAACCCCGTTTAATTTACTCTATTTTGTATCATGATTACCGATTTTAACATATTAAATATTACATTACAATTTAAGCACCAAATGGAGTCTCAACAGTCCGAATAGCGGCCGTCTTGAGGAGTTCATTTTTCAAATTTATGCCATTTTACTCTCATAATAATAGCCCGTGTTGCTGACCTGTCTGGTTGGTTCGTCCGTCTCTGTCATGCTCTTATGGATTTAGATAGGAGATAATTCCCGGGTCCGTACTTCTAATTGATAAGGGGGACTGTGAGAGAAAGCAGTCCGTATCAGTATTACAGTAAATCCCAGTATTTCATATCAGAGTAAGAGGGCATCTTTTAAGAAATTAACATTATTTATCCCACCATTTGACGGGGTGCGTCTACTAGTAATTAGTAACAGTCGAGACAGATATTTTCCAGCCCAAGCTTTCGCTCAAATTCGCCGTCTTCAGGAGACCATAAATACTGCAACAAAACAACATATGCTGCCGGCTCGTATCTAAACGACGCAAAATTTATTTTTTAAATTAAACGATCATGAGAACAGCATGAAGAGTGGTAAATGATAAGAGTTAGAAATCATTAATAAAAATCTAAGTGTTTTACTTTTATGGGACTTTTTAATGCTATAAAATGCTTCTATAGCTTTCCAGGAATACAAGCTATTAACTGTTTACGTTACTTAGACATTCTAGAAATCAACATGACCCTGCAAATAGAACTAATTCACTTGCTATCGACTCCTCGCCAGATAAAACGTTCAGCGAATATTAAGGCCACTTAACACAAAACTCGCGCGTAATTCTAATAAAACAATTTGGTAGCAATTTAGTTCCGGAAAGGATGAAGAGTCAATGAAATAAAAACTGACCTAATGTATAAGCTCAACAGTGATCACTGCTAGGCGCGTTGTATTGGCGCGAGACGGTAAAATTTGTAAAAGAGTGTCAACCAGCAGGCAGACAATGCTCGAAGGAGAAACCAACTCTCCCTCGTACATTAACATTCATGGCAGGAAAGCCCATTCTTTCGATTTATAGAATGTTCAAGTTATGTAAACAGTTTATATCCAACGTTATACCAGCATTTTATAGCACAAAAGAGCCTCATAAAATTAACAAACACTCGGATATTTCACATTTTTTTCCTCTGATCATCGGCCACTCCTCATGCCAGCTCCTCCTCATAATTGGACAGTTTAAAAAAATAATTTCATTGTATTGTAAATAGAAGGTGGCAGCATACGATTATGTTGTTTGATCACAGTATACATCGTTCCCTGAAGCCGGTTGGAGCAAATTTAGCCCTTAAGCTTGGTGTCAAAAATATTTGTATTAATTATCTCTCACTATACATAAAAAACAAACACAGCAAATTAAGAATGGTTCATTCTTGTTGACCCACCTTGTGATGCGCTCTCTGGACAGTAACACTACAAATTTTCTAACCATATACTGAGGTACCCACAAAAATTTTGACGGAACGACTACCGTATCGAACTTACAACTAGCACGCATAAGACCTAACGTGTTTCTGACTGCATACCTAAATTGTATATATAAATTGATAGCAAAAAAACTAACACTCTCTTATGCATGCAGATGGTAAAGTGGATCCGGTAGTTTAAGTTAAATAATTTTTTTTGTGAGTGACCCGGCAGAGTACCGCTAGATAAGGGCCAATGCATTCATGCACAAGATGGATGACCAAGACGCTTACACTTGCGAACGCTAAATGCTGTTACCTCAATCACTCCTGCCGCTGCCTCGGAGCCCAATTGCGCAGGAAGAAGAGGCTTGTGGGTAGCTTCTCCTCCAAGAACTGTCGAAAAGATAGCAAGAATTACTATAGGCGTCCGTAAAACTGTAAATACTGTATGGGAAGCAGGTGTGCTAACCACCATTTCTCGAAGTCATGAGCCATTTTTAATAGTTGAAGCATCTGTCAGTTAAGTCTAGTTGGTTGTGGAAATACTAATTTATTTTTGAGCTACAATAAATGTGAAAAGAGAAATCTTCACGCCGAGACACAAGCAAAATGAAATTTTGTGGAAAAATCTGTTCAATGAATTGTCGGATCGATTCTGATACCTTAAGTCATCCTTCTGGCGAAAGAAGATCAGAAACTCAACGAAGTAAGGTAAACAATGGTACGCTCAAGGTTTTAATTATTTTTCTAGAAAAAAACATCAGATAATCCAGCATGTTATTTCGAAAAAATAAAATGAATATACCTTCACACAAGGAAGGGGGCCATCTTCGAGTGAGTGAGAAAAGAGTGATGGAAGCGTCTGTTGATTTTTTAGGCAAATCCCATTTTTTACCACTGCCAAGAATTAATTCTCCAAATACTAAGGACGTCATCAGCGCACGGCAGACATCAGGTCCGGACTCATAAAGCGGTCATTTGAAGTTCCAAATTCGGGAAAAAAACATTGAGATCAAGGAGGCTCGCAGCTCGGCCTCGCACACAGCGGCAAGGCGGGGAGGGGGGAGGGAGGAGGATACCATCATCAAAGTATCAACGATACGTCTACCGTCTATCATCAAAGTATCAACGATACGTCTACCGTCTATCATCAAAATATCAACGATACGTCTACCATGTTTGTCTAAGTATGAACGGTTCATCAACTGATCTCCTAACACATTTACTCAAGTCGTCAATGCATCCTAAGTCAGCTTTTGCTAGCAAAATATTTCGACTCCAGAATGGGGGCGCTCTATCCCTGTCAGACATCAAAAGACGCCAGCAGCGAGTCGAGTGTTAGAGAAGCGGGAGGACATGCGTTCCAGAACAGCAGAATTCTATAAAACGCATCACAGCGAGAGGGCAAGGCGAAGACAGCCTATACACGTACGGCGAAACATCGCCCGTTAACAGAGAAGACAGCTAGCAGCGCATGTCAGGATTGACTGACAACGACTGCCGGACACAAAGAAATTGTGCACGAGAATTCGACTGGCCCTGTAATTACCGTTATCAGCTGGATGACAAGGCCTTCACAAAACCATTGAGCTCTTACCATGCCCATGTAGCACAGCCACATTGCAAAATATGTTATAACTTGGTCTCAACAAGCATCGACGCATCAACACATGATCACGCCAGATTTTAACCTAGAGCGTGTTCAATAATCAACATTACGGATATTATTCATTTGCCTATAAGAAAAGCTGGCACAAGAAATGTGATTTTGCAAACGTGGGAAAAGATTTGTATAGAACTTTTAATAATAAATAAGACTGCCAGTGAACATTGGATCATTTTTCAATCATAAAGGTATTTATTCTCCAATTTAACATACATCGGTCGGTATAACATTCACGGAAGTAAAAAAAAAGCTTTTCAGATCAGATTAGCGCGAGCACTTTCGAACATACGAGACTCACACCGCGCTAGCTCTATGCATATAGCACCTCGTATTCACGATATTATTGATTCGAACTCGTTTCATAGTGTAGAGAAAATAAAAATACTAAATCCGGATAAAAATTTAGGTGTTTGATCAAATAATGGAATCCAGGATACGATTTTGTGCTTATAAGCTAGGCAGCTTCACAGCTCTCGTATTTCTGAACGTACATCCATGCCTCTATGGTCTATTTAATTACATGGAAGCTGGTGTGCGCCGTTTCAATCAATCACCGTCACCAGAACCTCAGCAGTGTGTAACTAATTCGACACGGCAGCCTTCAGCACATCCTCTGCCCAAGACGCTTAGAGGAAAAAAACATGCATGAGTCAGGAATCACAACTTTGTTGCATTCTTCCTTTACTATTACTGAAAGCTTTCAAGTGCCTAGTTGCAGAAATGGAAACATCCGTCAACACAGCCCAGATACCGATTTCCTCAGGGTTCATGTCTGGCTAAAGAGGAGGTCATTATTTCTAGGAGATGAAGTGGAGGAACTTGAGATTTTAGCCACCGGTGAGTGACCTTTAAAAACAAAATCAGTAAGCCAAACATGAAGATGAAAAATTTGAACACTCAGGATTTCAAGGAATGTCTTAGAGACACCGACAGAGAAGTCGAATTTTACTTTAAACCTCTATGAAATAATGAGATTTCAAGGAAAAGAGCGGAACAATATTTATTCCATTGTGAAGTATTCCATCACTTTTTAAAGTTCATTTCAAGTACACTTGATACAAAATTTAGAGAAAATCACGACTGTATATCTCTAGAACAAATTTCCAATTAGTCATCACGCCCTCGTGTAAAATCGCTTACTTCGACACACTTCGCTTACTTTGCAATTATAATTTGCCCACTAGCGCCATGCAAGAATATTAATAAAATTATAACTTTTCTGATTACATTTAAACGCTCCACTAGGGCTCAATATCAGGAAAATAAACCTTTCTGTAGGTGGAAAATCTGCAATGAATAATAGCAAACTGAATTAATTTACTAGAAACTGTCAGAATATTTATTCACCATTGAAAGTGTTGGAAACTATATCTAATTTTCTAAATGATCTGGCACTTGTGGAAAAAAATTGTTTCAAATTGTATGAAATTTTTTGTTTGAACAATAGGGCATCAATCCACAAACATGGTCCGGACAAGAAATTGAGATTTTAATCCTCAAGTCTGATGTGAAATAATGATGAATCTGTCGGAGGTACCGGTGAAAATTGCCAACATTGCGTCTCAAAAAAGGGAACTAACCAATATCACAACTACTAAAACAATATTTCACAATCATACCGAATCAAGTTCGATTTCCAAGATTAAAATAAAAATTAACTAGATAGCAATGATCGTAAACTACACCACAAACCTGCTTAGGAAAACCATGGAAAACACTTCATGCCTAAAATTGCTTGAAGAACGGAACCATATATTCAATAACGCGCATTGAGGCACGTCTAAAACTCGCAGGTCTATCAAGCGGCGATGCCACGCCGCCAAAGAGGGCAGGACCTCAAGCCTATGTATGTACAGCGCACAGCTCAACTCGCGGGCGCTTCATCATCGTCTGCAGCGGTGGTGCCCGACGTGAGGCGTAGGCCCCACAGGGGGTAATTTAATTTTTACGGGCGAGGGCAATTTGAGAACGAGTGGTCAGCTGGAAAATTTTTCGATAAGGGGAGCAAGTTCAAGTGCATAAATGCTTGTGCACGTTATTACATAACAAGTACGCACAGTATGTACACAAAAATGCTTGTGTGTATGTGTAGATACGTGTAATTTCGCCAGTATTGTATACGCGTTGAGTTCTACGACTTCACGAAAGGTTTCGTTAAATTTTTGCCGACTGAAGAAATCGTCCAGAGGATTACTACAGAGCTGTAGCTCCTGGGGCACTCCATGCTGATCCTGAAGTCAAATTTTGAGACGCCGTGCACTGCACGCAGGTGTAGCTCACGCACAACCAAACCCAGGGACGCACTGCTTGCATTTTCGAAGACACAGGATGCTGATAATAGCGAATAAAAATAATGGTAACAGAATGTAACGGCAATAGGCGTTTTATCAATTATAAAGCGTTTCTACATTTTTCGACTGAAATTGTGTACTTGAAATGTGACAAATCACTAATTCATTTTTTGTTTAGATTCCTGGTCCCTCGTAACTCTGAGCCTTGCCATTTGCGCACCTCCATCCGTTCCGGTAACTGGACACCAGTTTTCTTCCCAATCTTACTTCTCATGACAAATGACCTCCCTACGACTAGTTTCTAAACAAATCAGCCAAATTTATCCAGAAATAAGCCTCATGTATTCACGGGGAAATTTACATGAACATGAGGGAAGCCTGAGTCACGATACAAGAAACGTACCTGCGTGGAAGTACAAGGAAAAAAGGCTGTAGCACAGCCCAAAGTGGGAACGTCTTACCTCACGAAAAATTTGGTCGTCAACCCTTATCATGGCCCTATTACGGCAGCAATCACGGACAGCATGTTTGGATATCTTAAAGGCTACAAAGAAATGAGAATCTGCTTCATATTGCCCACTTAGGTTAGCATGCCCATTTGTTGCAGCACGCCTGACGGTCTTGCCAAACTCTTAATAAGCGTGTGTCGTGCGGCTGTCCTAGGCTGTTCCTAGTTGTTTCCTCTGAAATCTAAGCTGACGACTGTATTAACTGGTCGATATTAACCCTTTAATTAACCGGTCGATAGTACAGAGTCCTACGACTAATGATACTGAATTGATGATGGGCAGCACAATGTACTAATGAGATCCATACCTCTCACGGCCAACTTAAATAGACGCATTGTCATTTCTCGTTATAATTCCGTCGAATTAATGCCGATACTTACTGTGATGAAACAAAGATTTAAAATGAACGATTTAAATTATTTCTGGAAAAGATATAGTAACTGGAGGCTGTTCATACAAAGAATATACCATAACGTCGCAGTTCACAGGATTCCCGTCTATAATAATGGTTAGAAAGCTTTAGCGTTCAATTAGCGTATCAGAGCGGTGAACGAAATTAGAAAGAAAGTGCTACATGAACCAAGGAAACTCCACAACTGTGCTGACAATCACAACTGCACTCGCAATATTCACATCACCAGCCAGCAGCAAACACACGTAAGAAGTTCAGCACACAGAACACCCGCTTCAGAGAAGACTGTTAATTAATTCATTAACACGAGCTATTCGTGCGTTCTAAAAATCACAAATAAGAAATACATTGCATTTGATTGTTCCTGTATTTATACCTTTACCGAGTGCCAGAGTGTGCACTGAATTCAATAATACATAGATTGACGTAAAGCTGCAAAGAAGCATTTAATGCTACAACGAAGAATTGACGGCGTCAGTTCCTGCGTTCAAATTTAAAATTCCAATTAACGCCATAAAATATTTCGAAATTTTCTTTGAAGATTAAAAAATAATGGCTTCAGGAAGGCTACGCTCAAAAGAAAAGACAATAATAAATTTTACTGCTCGATAACTTTTATATCACGTAAAAATATGGAGCTAAATACAGTTATAAGGGAAAACTCCCTATGCCCCCTTACCTTTTTTTTTCCTGTTCGCAGGTATTACATAGTTTTGGCGCCAATGTTAAGTTCAGAACAAAGCAGGGTAAATGTGTGAACCTCTCCGTGAAAACTACCAATTTTCAACCAGCACGAGTCAGCTAACTATGTGTTGGAGAAAATAGTGATACCAAAAATTCCTTCGTTTTATCACCCGTATTACTATGATCTAATGCCTAAAAAAGCATCATAAATTAAGAAGACATAAATTACAATTATTGTAACCGTATAAATCGATATTTCAACTGAAATTATTTCAGTCGAATATTGTTGTAGAGATAACGAAAAGGTGTCCGAACGGTAACGACTTCTCGTTAAATATTCATGGATGAATTTGATTATTTTTTACATGAGAACCTCCACTTCCCAACCCTCTTGTTTCCGTCTATTTCTAACTTTGTCTACACGCGTAAAATAAGGGAAATAGTAGAGTAATGACCTCTATAGAAAAAGAAAAGGTTGTGTATGGGTTCGGTGGTCTTCCGAATTTTGTCTTGGCTTGTGAGATTGAAAAAAAAACTTAGGTTGGTTGGTAGGTTCATCTCTAAACGAATGGCTGATGAAAAAATACATAATAAAAAAGATACATGGGAGCATGTTTGCTACCCTTGTTCACTGAACAGCCGTTGAGCGAGGAAAAGGAAATAGCCGAATTTACTTCACATTCAGTGGCGGTGCTGATTTATCCAGCTCGTCCGAGAAAAATAGACAATAATTGCTGTAAAGTCAAATAATAATGAAGGCATCTAGAAAGATGCCTCTCACCACTGGCGGACCAGCCAGAGCTAGCCAACATTAACATTGTACATTAACGCTAACGGATTTCGGCCAGTGCGAGTTGGGTTGTGGAGCGCCCGTCCTCTAGGGCGACAAAAAATAGATGTCTCGCCCTCCCATTTCAATGTTACTTCAGCATCTCGTTCATTTAGAATGCTTTTAGGACGAATCAAGGGCCAAATTCTATAATGGCACGAAAATTAACGCATGAATAACTATATTCCGAGAATGTAATTCCGACATATGTAGGTACCTAAAAAAGAAAATTGCAAGCAAAAAGAAGCCCTTACTTTTTGTCTCAGGCTTGCGTGAATTGACTTGAATGTTCCTCGTTCACATCGGCCAAATAAAACAAAGTGCTCGTTCATTTAAAAAATGAGATTTCCATGATCTTAGTTTTTAGTATGATCGTGAAGTTTGTGGTTCTTCTGATCTTTTTCACTCTTGGAATTAGATCCCTTACCAACCGTTTTTCTCTGATAATGCATTATTTGATCAAGCACTAAAAATCTATCAAGCTCTTCTTGTCATGAAATTTTGAGTACCAGTTGTCAACATCAATAGAGGCCCTAACATACCCATCCAACATAGTGAAACGGGGGACCGTTCTACGAGTTGGACCATCATGAACGCTACCTTCAGCACTCGTAAATCGTGGAAAAATTTAACCATACAGGAAGTAACTTTTTTTACTGGCTGCAACGCTCGGGTCAAGTTGAAAAAGTAGGTAACACGTTGACTCCGATTCTCCACACAGGTAAAATTACATNGATCGCGTGTACCATATATGACCCACTTCGGAGTCAACGTGTTAACTTAGTTTTACGAACTTCGTAGACAGTTTCGTGTGGTGCCTCAACCTAATCCAAACATGAACGTTTCCCTCAGCACAACCTAAGATCACCTGCTTCGAATCCAATTATTAACCAAGGTAAGACCCAATTATGCGTTTTGGAAAAAATTAACTACACAGGAAATGATTGAACATATTCTTTCAAACCAAATTAGTTTGCCCAGAAATGCAATTTCAAATCACAGCTATTCTCATTTATGCCTCCAACGGCAGCGAAAGATGTTTAGATTTTAAACAAAAGTTACTTACTTGTTAAGACCCTACATTGTGGCATCACTACAGGATCTTAAATTGACACTATTACAAATTCATAAATATTGCGCTACTATCACACATTTTGTGAAGAACTGATTTTCCTTCAGTTATTTCTATTCTTCATGTTTCAACTAGGCTAAATAAGATTTCATTGGGTTCAGTTTCTTTCACTGCCACACTTCAGAAAATGTCTATCATCCTTTGCAGAGAAGCACTGAAGATGAAACACCAAAAAATTTTACACTTTTCAAATGCAGTAAATAATAAAGTGTACAAAGCTTCAAGTGCTCAAGAAGAGTGTTCATCAAGGTAGTTTTATTCATGATTAATTTAGACTGCGGCCTTAAACAATCATTGAAGAGTATCATTGCGCACGCAGGATAGAACAAAGTTTAGGTTTATTGATAGTCGGAGCATTCGGGATGGATTCTTGCCTCCCCATTGTTGTAGTTGCATACTATGCTGCTTTCGAAATTAAAAATGCGTAAAAAATTAGTTCTTTTTCAATAACGTAACACCATATGTTTGTAGAGAAACTGTCTAAAACAAATAGTTTAGAAAATACATTTTAATATTTCTTTTAATTATTTAATCGACTTGATAGTGTACGCCTCACAATGGAAGCAAAACTACATTCAAGAACGTAACCAACTCAATAGAGTAACAACTCTAACACGACTATAAAGAACCGTGAATCCGCTTTACGAGCTTGTGCACTATGAGTTTAGGCTAACATTCCAACATGCTTCCTTACACCTGACGGTCTTGCCAAACTCGTACGTGTATTATGCACAAACACTATGATCAAAACTAACGATGAATATGCACAAACGTTTGAAAAGTTTGGCAATCGACAGCATTCAGAAACAGATGCATAAAATACACGAACAGATAATAACAGATAAAATACACGAACTTTACGTATATCAGGGGAACAACCGAAGAAGATAGAATAAAAATTGGAACAGATCAACAAAATGTAGAAGGCCACTTACACTTTTTCACTTTACACTTTTCACATTACGATTCACATTTTTGCCACTATTTGTCGTTCAAGTTTCACATTCCATTACTGCAGACGCTGTAATGAATGAACTTCATCTTCAGTTAAGTGAGGGTTCTGGCTCCAGTCGGCCCATGCACCTCGGACGAACTTTCCAACACCTGCAGTACCTGCACTGACCAACAAAGGAACAGCGCACTGCGCAACCGATACTTCGATCAGAAAGGAAATGTGTGTGCAGATGGAAGTTCATGTAAAGAAAATTTAAACAAGTTATACAGTCTTTTTCTACAAAAAATCCAGATCGATTACATTCGGGAAATTGGAAAGTCACCAAACTTTCATTAAATTATGTTCTACGACAAAGCAACCAAACTTATGGGCTTTCGCAACATTCGAAAGCACAATGAACTTTTAGAAGTGTTTCCTAACAAATATTCATAACGCTATCTAAAGCTTACAGCAATCTTTTGGCAAGACATTTCCTACTGAAATCGCATCTAAACGTTCTTAAGTATCTCTGGCGATGAAACAAAATTCTAGTAATCAACAACTGAAATTTTCCCTTATTCCTCAGCTCATATAATTTTCAATGTTTTAAATTTGAAATCTACCGTTGTCACACTCCGAGTCCAATCGGATCCAGAGAGAGACTAAGCCATTCTAGAACTTTGATAACGAAGCTTTTTGAGCTTCCATGCGTTGAGTGCTTCTTCAATGCAGAATGCTGCACATTTGAGTCTTTAAAAAGCTACGCACGATGACTTTCCAAATTTCGCAGTATGTCTGGGATATCATCATTTCTGTATTGGCGTGATGATCTTCTGTGTCAGCTAATAGAAAGTCACCAAAACAATCACCAAAGATAATCACCAAAAGTAGAATGATAGAATTAGTATAGTTTAGTCTTGATGTTTAATAGTCCTCTTCGAAACTAGGACGGAAATGCACACGAGTGTTCATGCAATATTTCGTTCAATGAGAAACAAAGTTTCCTTAATGGTTAACTATTCATATCGGATTCTCCTGCTTGGAGACTGAGTTAACTCTTTAATGCTCGAATA
>VOMN01029210.1:0-10547 GCA_014899125.1 Orchestia grillus | reverse complement strand
ATCTCTATTCACCAGTCCTGGATGCTTCTTCTTCACTTTTTCATGCATGCGATCAATGTCTTGACGATAAGATGCTGCTGCAGTATCGCCTTGCTGCCAAAATGCAACATGAATAATTCCCTTAACGCACCACCGAACAATGGCCATTAACTTTTTAGGTGCAATGGTGGTTTCGGATGGTGTTTAGGCGACTCTTCTGCGTCCAACCACTGCCCAGTTCTTTTACTATTATCGAAGATTATCCATTTCTTATCATATTTAATGATTCGGTTTCAAAATAGATCCCTTTCGAGCTGAGAAGCCAACACTGAGCAAACTGCGAGTCTCCTGCGTCTTTGATTTTCGTGAAGCCACAGGATTCGTAGTGATTTAAAAAAAATTTTGGTCTGAAATAAAAAATACCGAAGATGAACCATTAGCACACAGATAATTAGGCTTATGTGTAGTTGAAAAAGAAAACTACTTTAAATACATTTCGTGTGGGACAGCCTAATCCTTTCAAGTGTCCAGAAAATTGAACGCCATCATGCATAAATGGGTTGAACTAGCGTCGCCATGCCGTCAAAAATGACAGTAAATCTCACGTGCAATAACGTTATTTTCCTTATCACTGATACGGACGGCCTTCCCTGGCGCAGTCTCACCCGGGAATCTGGACCTAGGAATTTCCTCCCATCTAATTTCTTGAGCGCGTCGTAAATGATACCTCACACAAAGACTGTGTATCTAAACTAGGCAATGCTAAACTTGATAGTGAGCTTGACTTAGATGTGTAGTTTAGGTCTAGTCACAGAGATCACACGAGGTGAACAAGATGGCGCGCACACTGCTGAGTTCAAAATATGTTTGCACCCGTCATGTCCCCGACTGACTTTTTAAGTCTATGACCGACTACCTCCCTCTGCTGGTTGTCGGCTGAAAACGCCCAATTTTGAGACGACTTTATTTGCTCGAGATATATGTGAGTGCACTCGTAAATGGTCGGCTTGTAGAGAGAGGTCAAGGAAGTATGATCTTTTCAAAGTTTTCTATTGAATTTTTCTTCAAAGGTCAAAGTTTTCATTGTCGTTTTAAACTGAATATTTGATGAGCCTAATAGCACAGGGCTGAGCAATGCGAGCTGAACAATGTGAGTTGAACATTGTGAGTTGAACAATGCGAGTTGAACAAAGAGAGTTGAACAATGCGAGTTGAGCAAAGAGTGTTGAACAAAGAGAGTTGAGCAAAGAGAGTTGAGCAAAGAGAGTTGAGCAAAGAGAGTTGAACAAAGAGAGTTGCACAGAGTTGAACAATGCGAGTTGAACAATGCGAGTTGAACGCGTCAGCGCTGGGATGGGGACCGCCATCTCACGCACCGGACTAAAAATATCGCTGGAAAACGACTGGGCAAGAGCCCGACGCCTGCAGCCGCGAGCCAAGAGGACACACCTGTCTGTGTCACGCGATTTAACGGCTGGCAAAATTGAACAGTCAGGCTATCTTCAGGTGAGAACCCCATGCCGATTGTCTCAGGGATATAACTTTAAATAAAGTCCAAGGTAGAGTCCTGAAGTGTCCTAAATGTTCTCCCACTAGCGCTAGGCATAAACTCTTCTCAAGACGTCCAGCGAGCCAATCGTAAGTCTCACGATAATTTTACAACGTCATGGTTTTCTGATGTCATGATTTCATTTCTTTAACAACAAAATTTCATAACGTTATAATTTCGTGATGTCAAAATTTCAAAGCGTTATGATACCATAACTTCATAATTTGATGACGTCACAACGTCATAACTTCATAACTACAAAAGTCAAAATGTTTTGACATAACTTCACAACGTCATAATTTCATGACGTCATAATATCATGACATCATAATATCGGGACGTCATTCCGAAGGAAGAGTTCCGATTGACTACCGGGAGTGACGGAGAAGAGGCAGTCTCGCTGACCGAGCCACTAGCTTTCGCTATTGTGTGCCTTGTACCAGGCTGGGGACAGCGCGGCCACTGCACCAATTCAAGGTGAGGCATGCGCACGCAGCGTTTCTGTGTACGGATGCAGGTGAGTGCATGCAGCGTTTCTGTGTACGGACGCATGTGAGTGCATGCAGCGTTTCTGTGTAAGGACGCAGGTGAGTGCATGCAGCGTTTCTGTGTACGGACGCAGGTGAGTGCGTGCAGTATTTCTGTGTACGGATGCAAGTGAGTGCATGCAGCATTTCTATGTACGGATGCAAGCGAGTGGATGCAGCGTATCTGTACACATAGGTGAGTGCATGCATCGTTTTTACGTTTGCAGGTGAGTGCGTGCAGCCTCTGCACCCCACCCCGTGACAGGGGGAGGGCAGAGGGGGGCACGCTCGACGGAGTGCCCAGAGGTGTCCTCCCAAGCATGAGGCCGGAGAACGCTCCTTTTGTGGTGACTAACTTCTACCTACTATTTGACAATACAATTTGAAGTAAACGTTATACAGCTTTGGTGCAAACGATTGTTATTTTCCTGCTTCAAAGTCCCCTGTAATAAAAGAAGACCACACGTTGGCCTCTTGATGGTCCCACCGCAAAAGTGTGCGAGCTTCAGACCTGAAGATTGTGTAACCGCGTCTCAATGAACTGAAAGCCTCTCAGTTGTAAGAACCTCCTCTGAAACGCAGAAAACGGCTCCAATATCAGCAACACTAACCGCCCTTCACAAAATACGGAGCGTGCCAATCGTGCAGGAGGGGAGTCCGTGACCAGCTCCGTGAAACCGAAAGCGGAATAAAAATTCCAGCGGCCAGACAGTGCACGCCGGGGACTCGATCTCAAATGTCCAGCCGTTGAAATTGAGGCCTGGACAGGCGCAGGTGTCCCGGCATTGGTGCAGAGCCACCTCGTGTGGCCCTCATAACAAGGAGCTAATTAAGTTTCTCATCACGGCAAAAATACATGGAAGTGACAAGTCTCTTCACAGTTTTAAGTTCGATGTACGAATAAAGGCAATTAATCAGGTGTATTCATTTGATTCGTGCCACGTGATTCAAAACTTTTGTAACGGCTGCTCGCAATGGTACATGTCAAATGTACGAATCTTATCAGTTGTAACTAAACTTTCAAACTTCCAAGAGACTTTATGAACCTTTCGAAACTCGCAAAAATGCCCAGCAAGACGGGCAACCTGCCAGTGTGGGTTGGGCCTGCGCAGAAGGAAGGTGTAGCCGCGTGCTGCGAGCGCAAACCTCACCATGGATGACAGGAAATCATGGAAAAGCTCCGTGGGAATCCTGCAGAGCGGCCATTCATGGTCCACCATACACAAGACATACACGCCGGTTCCGCCAAATGGTGAGTCGAAATTGACTGATGTGGTACGCACTATTTCGCAACCAATTTTTAAAAATGTTTGCATTCATGTTGTGCATGGTATTTTTATGATAATAATACTTCAGAAATCTCAATACATGGTATAACTAAATGCATTTTTAGCTGTACCGTAAAGTTTCATTATCACGGAAAAATATGACAATTGCGTCTTGATAGAGGATTAACAGCACGTATTGGGATAGGACAGAAGTGGCTGCGATGGCTGGCCCAGCCATGTGGCTGCACCTGTAAAGGCTGATCTACCTGGCTGACTCAGCCTGTGTTTCCAGTACGCCTGTGGCACGAGAACGAGTGGTGTGGCGCGTGCCGTGTTGGGAAAGTGTGCACGCATTCCCAGGTCTTTGTTGCTTGTGTGGACGTCCAAAGTAGACGTGAAGTGCTGTCCTTTACAATGGGGGCAGGAGACACACCAGTGCTTGGATGGAAATAACGCGTCACGAACAATACAAGCTCAGCACACACACACCCGCTCTGTGGTCGTTGGTCCGTTGAGTGACTAACGTAATGTCGTCAACACTCAAACTCTGGAATTTACCGCGATAACAATGCTCTTGGAAATTAGTGATGAGCCAAAGAACCAACAATGCAGAACTTTTGAAGTAGAGTGAAACTAAAAAGTCGGAGTTACTGCGGTAAATTCGGTGAAGTGTAGCGTGTGCTCCTGGCCCTACACGCCCGGCCTCCGTCGTCCTCCGACGAGCGCTCGCTTCCTCCACCTCGTTTGTCCGAGATCCTGCTTAGGACAACAAATTGTTCATGTCATTATATTGGTGGTTCTACCATCGTGGCCGCGTTGTGTGTTACGCCAAGAGTGAGACTCAGTTCCAGTTAAAATTTCCGGTTCAGGTTCATTTCCAGTTTCAGTTCCATTTCCAGTTTCAGTTCCATTTCCAGTGTCAGTTCCATTTTCAGTTTCAGTTTTATTTCCAGTTCCGTTTCCAGTTTCAAATCCGTTTCCAGTTCCATTTCCAGTTTCAGTTCCATTTTCAGTTTCAGTTCCATTTCCAGTTTCAGTTCCATTTCCAGTTTCAGTTCCATTTCCAGTTTCAGTTCCAGCTTCAGTTCCATTTTCAGTTTCAGGCTCATTTCGAATTTCAGATTCATTTTCAGTTTCAGGCTCATTTCCAGTTTCAGATTCATTTCCAGTTTCAGATTCATTTCCAGTTGCAGGTTCATTTCCAGTTATAGGTTCATTTGCAGTTGACACGGCAGCTTCTGACTCAGTTAAGGTCACAAGGAGAGCTCGGGGAGCGCTCCAACTCCCCAGGTCGTGCGGGACCGTCACGGTGCCGTCGAGTCATGTAATGAAGCCCAAACCACAGCAGGAGCAGCATCAATGATTAGAACAACGGTCGCTGGAGGCTCGAAGCTAGCAGCGATTTCGATCGAGCTTACAGACATTGTCGTTGAAATGCGGGGAAGAAACAGGGAGCTGCGTGGTGTAGACCGCCTCTCTGGGGGGGACGGGGTGCGGCATCCTGTAAATCTGGTGTAGAGGGTGCAGGAGGGACAGGTGGTGCAGGAGGGACAGGTGGTGCAGGAGGGACAGGTGGTGCAGGAGACAGGACAAGGGCAGTGCAGGAGACAGGACAAGGGCAGTGCAGGAGGAAGAGGTGCAGGAGGCAGGACATGAGCATAAGGTATACGATGTGTGGAAGGAAATAGTACAACAGGAGCAGGAGGTGTAGGATGCGTGGCAGGAGGCAGTGAAGGAAGGAAGTGCAAAAGGCCGTGCAGGAGGAGTACGTAGGATGTAGTGCAGGTGGCAGTGCAGAAGGGGCAGGAGGCAGTGCAGGAGGGAGAGGAGGTACAAGAGGCATTACAGGAAGAGCAAAAAGCACTGCATTAGGTGCAGGAGGCAGAAACAAAGGGTGTCTATGGAGAACAAAGTCTCGAGTCTTTTTCCGAGCTGCTCAGAGAACTGCAGGTCACTTTTTGCAGGTGCAGCTGTAGTGGTGCCAGGCAGTGAGGGGAAAGGGGGGGGGAGGAGGGCACAAGTCACGTGGGTACATGTGTACTGAGGTCTCTGACGTGACGGGGATGCTGGGTATCGGAAACATAATGGAAAGAAATGTGACGAAAATTGAGGCGAGACCGGAACAAAATTTCAACGTTATCGTTTTTTAATTCATTGAGTAGGTACGGTATGTAATCGAAAATAGGCTCAAACAATACTTCAAAAGGTGTTGAGGTTTTCTGAACATCTGGCTTTCGAATCCAATCAATCTTAAACGAACAATTGTTAGAATTTCGAAAAATGCTCTAGTTTTCCGACCCTCTCATTTCTGGGTCAGACCGACACGCTAGTGCTAAAATTCAATTCTTTTAAAACCTGATCACCTGAGGGACTAGATGCACGAGTTGCCTCCCCTCACATCTCCACATCTCCCCTCACCGTAAAGAGCGGCCCATCAGGCCTGGAGGAAATCACACGTAAAAGTGTCCAGGATACTGACGTCAGAATGCGATACCCACAGCTAAAACACGTTCAGATTAGTGACGTTAAGATTCGATAATCAAAGCTAAAAGTAAGTTCGGATTATTGATATAAAAACGCAATGAGCACCACTGAAAATGTATTTAGATGATTGAAATACTGAAGCAATAATCACATCTGAAATAATGTTCGGATTACTAACGCAAAAATGCAATAAATCGATTGCTGCGAGGAAGGATCCGTGGTCGATAAAAATCCAGCGGCCTCATTCCACACCGCGCTGCAAGACGTCCGAACGACTCATGACGGATTTATCATTTGCAAATTTTGTGAACAAACTGAGGACACCCTAACGGCAGCAGCAGCAGCAGCATCAAATGAACATCGCTGGCTTCTGCAGCCCGTTTTACTGGAGCTTGTGGGCCGACGTTGCAGCTGACGGTCGTTTAGGCATTAATGGTTGCGGTATACGGACGTTAAAGGTTAAGATACAGAGGCGTTAATGGTCGTGGTGTACAGGAGTAATGGTTGCGACATAACGACGTTTATGCTTGCGACATAAAGACGTTAATGCTTGCGACATAAAGACGTTAATGGTTGGGCATAAAGACGTTAATGGTTGGGCATAAAAACGTTAATGGGGGGCATAAAGACGTTAATGGGGGCATAAAGACGTTAATGGTGGGGCATAAAGACGTTATGCTTGCGGCACAAAGATGTCATTGGTTTCAAAGAACAACGAAGACAACAAATAAGGTTTCGATAGGCCGTTTTCAGAAGCTTTCGACTAATTTCGTTCAGTTATGCTACTTACCGTCACCCGTCCTGTGTTTTGTTGCAGGCGTGAGAGATTTGTAGCTAAAAATAACGTCGCCAAGCCTTCAAAAATGAGGGCAGATCACACGTAAAATAATGATATTTTCCGTATCCCTGATACGGACTGCCTTCTCTGACGCAGTCTCGCTGATCAGGAATTTAAACCCGAAAGTCTGGTCCCGCGAATTTTTTGTGATCATATTCCTCTAGTTAGAACACAAATGAATATGCACAGACAAAAGAACAAACGAGTATATAGGCATGTAAACATATTATATAGTATGAATAATTTTATCATAACGGTTCATTTCGTCATGAACGCTTAGCTCTAAAGTTTTGTAAGAATACCTTAGAGAAGTGCGGTTCAAGAATACGGTCCATTATTGCTCACTTTGTCCAACTATTTTCCCAGAACTAAGTGAACTAGGGGCTGTGACCACATCTCATTTCAAGGCATTCATTTCAAATCGGCTTAGTATGTGAAATGAATCTTCCTGAGCATATCAAAACTGTTTTGTTTAGTAATTGACAGCAGTCGTATAAACTAGCAAAATCCGTGTCCTGCTCAACAGAAAAGGCGACTCTAGTCTTACATATAAATGATTGCATCGCGCATCCTGTAACCAAACGTTCTGTGGGGAGAACCGAAATACTTTGTGACCAGAAACAGCGCGGCCCGTGACACCATGGCTAGTCGTAGCCAGGGCTCACCTAGCCACATGAGTGGCTACAGTGCTGTTAGTTACCCAGCCTCAATCGCAATGTCACTGGGACATCCGATAATGCAGAAGACATACTCCTTCCATCCCCCGCCAGGTAAATATGATAATCCAGAACATATACTCCTTCCATATCCCACCAGGTAAATACGATAATCCAGAAGCCATACTCCTTCCATCCCCCGCCAGGTAAATACGATAATCCAGAACATATACTCCTTCCATATCCCACCAGGTAAATACGATAATCCAGAAGCCATACTCCTTCCATCCCCCGCCAGGTAAATACTGGGCTGCTATGCAGGGTGGTTCCAGAAAACGGAAACCGGAACTCAAATTATTAGTGCCTTTGATTTCTTCCTAACTCATCGTTGTGTATCCATGATACTGTTTTTTTAACTACTCTGTATGGGTCACATGGCACGGGAAGGATTTATAGATAACCTGTGTGATATATGGCGACTGATAAGATCATTTATATTTAGGATTAATACTGGCTGCTAGGTCCAATGGCGCATATACGTGTGAAAAACTATGTGAAATAGGGCGATTGAAAGGAAATGTAGTCGTTAGGATAATGAGAAGTACCCACGTTATCCCAAATACATCTCAACCATAAAAACTCGGGCATTTCGGATTGAGACAAAACCATTTTTTAGACACTGGAGATACGTAGATCCGTTTAGATCCGACAACGTGTGTGTTTTGATGGTTTTAACATGCGATTTTCCTGACAACAAGGTAGTCCTATGTACAGCAGAGTCCGCTAGTGTATGACACTATAGCGAGTGTCACAGCTGTAACATGTCTTTCAAACATCGGCTGTTAATACCAACTGATGGAAAGCACAAACAAACCCGACTAAAACTCATGGCATATGAGCGATATTATTCAAGTCAAATAATACCTTTCCTGTGATGATATTTTTCTGGAGAGTAAATGACTCTTCGATGGTTAGTATCTCCAGTAGTGTACTACAACAGATGTTTCTAGCATTTGTGCAAACACCACATGCCATGTGCTGTGTTGTGGCATGAGTAGTGCAGGGACCCCCACATGCCATGTGTTTTGTAGTGGCATGAGTGGCGCAGGCACCACAACATTCCATGTGTTGTGTTCGCATCAAACAAGTCAACAGCAAGACATGATTTAATTCCATACGCGTTTTTTCTGTAAGATAAGGCATTTTCATTTGATCTTTCGCTTCAACTGCAGCGGCGTCGCGGCACCTCTCTCGGTTACGCTACAATTTCTTCAGCGTTCACCACATCACGCCTAAAGCATTCACCACATCACGCCTAAAGCGTTCACCACATCACGCCTAAAGCGATCACCACATCACGCCTAAGCGTTCAAGATTATATTTGTGCATTTATATTCATAAGGAATTCCTCACACCTACTTATTCCTGAATGACCCGCAAGATCTTTTTATGTGCACTGGAATATTCATCGGCAAAATGTTTCAGTTACTTGGAGTTATTTGGAGATGTTTGGGTTTCACGCCCCGGCCACACTGGGGTGCCGCCACTTTTGGTGCATGGCGTGCTTTCGCAAATCAGCGAGCTGTTGAATGAGGCCGTTTCCCTGTGCCGTTTGCGTATAAAAGAATTACTAGCCAAATAAAATACAGGAAAACTAGAAACAATCACCCACAAATTTATACGCAATTGCAATAGAGACACCAACGAAGACACAAAATAACAGCCGTTGCGGATCATAATTTCTCGGTGAACACACACACACAACACATACCCACACACACACACAACACGCACACGCGTGAGAAGTGTTTCGCGATTTCACTGATTCGTGAGCTCGCCGCGACGCCTGTCCGAGCGCCGCAGAAACTTGACGCATTGATTTGTTTCCCCGCAGAAAACTTCGTCAACGCCTCCATCGTGGCCTTCGTGGGTCTCGTCCTGTTCATCATGTCCTTCACGAGGTGGGAGGCGGTCGCCAGCATTGGGCCCTTTACGGCGCTGCTACTTGGCCCTCTAGCCACGACTTATAACATGCAATGAGGCTGCATTAGAGTGTCCAAAAGACTAGCTACAGTTTGGAGTACATTTGCGATAAAACAGCATTCAATTTTGTGCGAAAACCCAGCATTAGTCTTATGGACATATGCAGTGAGGCTGAATTTAGCTTTGTTTGAGACTCTAACCTCGGTTTTATATTTTTTTCCCTCTCAAGTCAGTAATTCTAAAATTTGACACACTTTTATTTTGGGTCCAGCCCAGAAAATATCCGCCTATCTTTTGGTTGCTACAGCCATTTTCCTCATTCGATACACTCCGTTCTAGAGCTTGCAGTTCATTTTGTGTAAGTGTATTCCAAGACAATTAGTCGCACAATATTAGGCAACACTTGGAACGACGTTTACAGTAGGCATCATCGCAGTTATACTTACCACAATACTATATCACCAACTCCTATTCTGATAAGTTACCTACTCATATTCTGATGAGTTACCTATTCATATTGTAATAAGTTACCCATTCATATTTTAATGTTACCCATTCATATTTTAATGAGTTACCCAATCATATTTTAATATGTTACCCATTCGTATTTTAATAAGTTACCCATTAGTATTTTAATCAGTTACCCAATCATATTGTAATATGTTACCCTTTCATATCTTAATGAGTTACCCATTCATATTTTAATAAGTTACCCAATCATATTGTAATATGTTACCCATTCATATTCTAATGAGTTACCCATTCATATTTTAATAAGTTACCCATTCATATTCTAATGAGTTACCCATTCATATTCTAATAAGTTACCCACTTACATTCTAATAAGTTACCCATTCATATTTTAATAAGTTACCTATTAATATTCTAATAAGTTACCCATTCAATTACCCTGTCAACGGTCACTGGCCAAGTGGCGGCAGTGCGTGCACACGGTCTGTGTGGCTGCCCGCGGCCGTGTGAAGCTAACAACCATGGCGTCCACATATGCCGTCAGTGTCCGTTAACAGTTACACTCACTGCCGCTGGTGCTCACATGTGCGTCATGCGGAGGTTTTTTCCTTTGAGCTCAATTGGCCTCCAGTTGTTTACTAGTTATCGTTAGAAATGGAACGCCCCCTGACGCGCATGGGCGTCTTCGTTGATCCTGACCTCCAGATCTTCTATTGAGTAAGAAAGAAAAATATTTTATTCCAATCGAGTTCACATACAGAGCATGGTACATCGGGTTTTCAATCAGTAAAA
>VOMN01029209.1:0-11337 GCA_014899125.1 Orchestia grillus | reverse complement strand
CGTGATATTCATGTGATATATCAAATAATGCGCAGTAGTTTTCTTCCTGATACAATAAGTGCTCTGCAATGTTTTCTCCATTCGTGATCTTGGTGAAGGTCCCTCGTCTTCTGTCATTGGGCCAGGTTTATGTGACGTCACTCTTATGTCACACCTTTCCACGACGTAACCTGACCAGCTTCTTCTAATGTCTTGCTAACAACGATTTAAAGAAAAGTCTAGTAAATCTAAGATCCCACAATTTTTAAAGTTCTATTTGTCATGTTAAATTGAACGTTCTAATTCCCGTGCGTACAAATTAATTATTCTAAATATCACTCATATTTCTGTGTACCTTTTTTCCTCTGCCAAGGTGTAGTGGGTTGCATTAGCGGTGATGGACACACAACACAGCTGCAAGCAGTAATATTATCTGTTCTTTGACTTGTCCTGACCTCCTGTTTCACGTCCACTCGGATGCTGTGCGACATTGGTGTCTGACGATATAGGACTGAGTAAAAACTCAAGAATGGGCCACTTACTTCGTGGCCGTATTCTATTTTATAATACCTTGAAAACAAGACTCGTACATTACGTGTTGGAGCGAGTTAATTCGATGAGCTGAATTTTTGAAGGTGTATTGAATATCGTCAATATTTTATAACTGTTGCATGTTGCTCAATTGTTTCTTTCCTACATACTCTCGTTTTATTCAACCATGTACTCATAATCCACTCACTTTAAACATCCGTGTCACAGTTTATATTGGATCATCCAGTAATGTTCATATTGTCCGAATGCGTTTCAAAATTATTCTAAGCCTAGATTGTGTATTTTTCTATACAACAGAGGTGCCAGGTCTTCTAGAAATCCCCAGAAACAAAGAATTACAATATAAAATTCAAGGTGGGCTACCTGAACTGCAGTTGAAAAATGTAACATCTGAATTATACATGTAGTCATATGCACGATATGAGGAATTTTGTTTTGGAAAATCGACCTTGATATAGAGGCTGTGAAATTAAACGCATACAATAAAAAAAATCAGGAGGAAACAAAATTTTAGACATATTTTCATCGTTGAATTACCTACCCTCCATAGCCAGTTACTGGTCACGCCACTGAATGTCGCAGATATAACGGTGATGCACATCTTAACGTAGACGTCAACATATATTTCATAGAGTTATTTCCAGCGCAACAGGGAGAAGAAAGCAGGCGCTCCCTATCTCTTGCACCTCTGCTCCCCTCAGGGCCGACAGTGCATTGAGTCGTTCTTTCTGCTCGATTGCCTCCAGCCCCAGATGCTCCTACAATTTAGGGGCTCAGACTTTTCCGCGACTGTTTCTTTCCTTTGTTGTTTCACTACACAAAAAAATATATATCAACCGATGCAGTGAAATATTTATTTTAGAGATAAATTAATTTCATATGTTTATTAGATATTAGAAAAACCAACTGAAGTGGCGTTATGTATTTTCAGGTTTGACACATTGGTACCATTTTATAAATGACTTGCAACGTTTATTGTATTATTCTTTGAAAAATATGGCAAGATGTCAACAAAATTACTGTTTTATAGATTTGCATATGGTTTTAAAACCTGTTTTATGTTGCACCGGTGACAACTCGATGATCCCGAAAGAGCTGCATGGCATAGCAGGAGCTCAGCGCTAATCGGCACAGTTATGCCGGCGTGGGGGTGTCTGCCCTGCGTGTGTTGACGGCCCTCTAATACCGCCCGCTCAGCCGGATTACAACAGCTCACAATAGCTCTGTGCTCGGACTTCGCCAGTCAGCCGAGCCGTCACCTGATTTCAAAAGTTTTTGACAATTCCAGCATTCAACGCAATAATCTGGAAGACCTTGTTTACGAACCGGCAGCGCGCTTTTCATAGCAGACGAACAAAAATCGACGGTCTTTTTATTTGCGGCTGTCCTAGATAGGATCTTTGTACATGAGGTAACATGGAAAAATATTTATAATATTTTGGACAGAATATCAATTCCGGGACTTTGAATTCTGAAACACAGCTTTATTCTGAGCTTTCGGCACTGAAGATAACAATCTGTGTTTAGGTCAGTATGTAAGATAATGTGTTCATTATATGCTTCCCTATGCTACCCATACACGGGGTATTTAACTGACTTCTACCACACCAAATATTACATTTAAAAGGAAATGAATTTGTAATTTCTTTGGCGATGCATTGTGTTATCCTGCATTTTCAAATTATCTAATAATGAAACCCCTAAAAGCGTTGTAGAAAATGTTAGCTGTGTTATTCTCAAAGGTTATGTCCCAATACATCTCGCTTCATTTAGGCAGAACAATGTTTAAATAGCTACCCGCATAATGATAACGAACAATATTGCCGAGTCGCTCTGACGTATGTATACCAGAAATCACTTGACAACTCTTTGAACCATTTACCTGACTTTGTTTATGGTCACGAGATGAATATCGAGTACCACAACCTTCTCCCCGGACTCACTACGATCAGCGGTGGTTTGTTAACAAAGGCGTCGGCTTGCAAGTAGAATCGGAGTGTCGTCATCTGTGTCTTATGAGTACTGTGTTACCGAAGTATCCCATTCTCCACCTGCAAACGTGGGCTATCGCAGCTAGTGACACTGCGTAACGCTTTTCTTAGGGTGCTGCGATCAAAATTTTTTGAAACGTTTGGCGATTTTTGAATAAAAGTAGTTAATTCGTACGTAATTTTTTGTCTTCTAACCAAATTCGCCTCATAAATCTCATATTCGTTACGGTCGTAGAGACAGATACACGAAGTCTGCGACATTTTAATGCATTATTGCAAAGTAGAGTACGTCACACTCTCTTCCATAGGTATCATTTTCTTTTTTACGTAATTTATATATTTATCAGAAGGAATATTTCTTTAGAATAACGAGTAAAGGTCTACAGGCATGGTATATTAGCAGAGACTAGGTATTGGTTTATTGTACATCCTTGACGCGGTCATGAAGTTCCCCTTATGAAATGTGGCCTACAGTGCTATATTTTTGCATCGTCTCAATCTAAATTACTCTTGAATCCAATACTGTCACCGCTTTTCTTCCTCTTCCTCCTCACTACTTTCAGCAGCTGACTCGAATGAAATCGAAGTTGATGCAGAATGAGCAGGAAAACATTTTCCCCACGAGAGAAGTACGTGAATTATTTGCTGATTAAGTAGTCATATATTCATAAAAATGGTTTTAGTAGGAAAATCACTTACATTTCACCAAAAAACTCTACGACGCAGCCCAAGAACCTCCATTAAATTGGTTAAGTAATGACAGGTAGTGAAGTCGATTATAATTGTTGTGAAAAAAACACGTCTTCAAGTCCCTGGAAATTTGTTTAACTGGTAGGGGTATCTTGAAAATTAGGAGCAAGGGACAATTTAAGCCTTGATAAGGGTTATTTATGACCTAAAGTGATATAAAAGTAAATCCAGCCTTGCAAATATTCTGGCTGACGACAAGCGATCCGTAAACTTGACACCGTTTCCCATGTTATCACTCTTTTCGATGAATTTCCGTTTGTGTTTAGAATTAGTTTCCGGCATCCATCCTTGACTAAGAAATTCGATGTAACCTAAATGTCATTCTAATAAAAAATCCAACCTTTTCGATGGAAGAGATTTATTCGTACTCTTGTGCAAGCAACGCAAGTGCAGCACATAGTTAGCCTCGTTGAATATGGTGCGTATAACGCCGTTACACGTTCATTCGTTGCATATGATCATGCAACGAATGATGTTAAGTGCATCTTTCAATATCGATTAATACTTTTTGAGAATGGAGGACAGTTTCAGCCTCTCAAAAGCATTATTATGTCAGTTGTAATTCTATTTCAAAGATAAAAATAAGAATACACCCGACACAGTACTTACAGGGTAGGAAACGTCTTGTAGCAATTATTTCCTGACTTTTTTAAATTTGCTATTATTTATTACGTGTTATGTCATTCTAAGCCTTGATATTTTTTCTACCGATTCAAATTTAGTTTAGTCTCTTTAATACACAGTAACAAATTACGAGAACTCGAAAGGTCATCCATGTGTTCAGAGCTCAAGCTGACGCGCAGCTGGGAGATTTACCATCAGAGATGAAACTGAGTTTTTGCAAGGAGTTCCAAGAGCATGGGCAAATCTGCAAAGGTCATCACCAGACGCCAACGGTGCCCATAAAGTTATTGATGTAATTTCCAAGCTTCAAAAAGCCTTCCCATTTTTGTTCCTAAAAACGTAAAAATTAGCCGAGTTACGTATCAATAATAATGAATGTATAGCTTTCGAAAGGCCAAAGTTACTTCGATAACAACAAGTAGACCTTCCAGCAAGACGGAGCTCCTTCCCACGTATCAAGGAGGAACCAAGCTTGGTGCATAAGCAATTAACTCTTCTTCATTAACATAAAATGATAGTCTTCATTCCCTCCCGATCTGAACCCGAAGGACTACTCAATATCTTTCATCTCTGGGACAATGGCTAAAGCTAAAACCACAAAAAATTGGCGTCTCTGAGCAAGCTCTTTTCCGTGCATTGGAAGGAATTGATCAAGAATAAGTGCATCCCTCTATGTCTTCTTTTAGAAATCATGTACAGGCCGTAATCAATTCCTAAGGAGACCACATCGAATAGAGTACCACCAGATGGAATAGAAAATTTTTACATATAAATTGCAGTTCAGTTTTTTGTACTCTCATTTTCCATGATGTGAGAAAGTGAACTTTTCCAGATTGCAAAACATATACCTCAGCCTTTTTATCATCGAATCGTGAACCCTGTAAATCAACGCGACATTTCTTGAATAACAATTTAAGCGAGTAGATTCTAAACAATAAGTATACCTCCTCATTTCGAAACTCGAATAATTTCTAAGACATAACAACATACATATAGCACTTTCACGAACAAACTGCTGAGTTTACCAACGACACTGCTGCCTGAAAGCTTAAGCTCTTAGTAAACCATTTAAAACTGATCAGGAGTTTTCTGTAAAGTTAATCATTTCTTGCATTTGAGGAAGTGATCGTGATCACTCCGATAATAGAAAAGAAATCCCGAGAAGAGAGTCAGCATGATCCGCCGTTGGAAGAGATAGAAGTATTAGCGCCTGGAATTGTGAGCTGGTCGGGAATGAGGATTTCCAGCTCGGAGACTCTGTCACTATAAGTCCTTTAAATCTTTCCCACGAACAATCTATAGAAACTATAATGAGAGCCCTTCGTTGTGAATTTAATTTTCACGGCATTATACCTTTTAATTGCAAACTTGCTTCAACATTCTCAAGTTTTCATGTACTTTGCTAGCCTGTATGTAGGTCGAGAAGGACAAAAACGTATTTATTAGACTTTTAATAGTCTGGGCGCTCTATATCACAACACATTTTGATACATGAGAACAATCTTGGGGACAATCAAATTCTATGATTGTACTGCATTAAAACCTGACTTCCATTTTCGAAACGAAATATCTTCGTCACAGTGTTGTGCTGAATACTTTGACTGAAGCTAAAAGTAGCTCGTAGGAACTTTTCCTTCGACTACTCAAGTCTCTCACAATGGGGGCAAATTTACATATATTCTTCAATCTTCGAGTAAAATCCTAAATTTAGTTACCCCAAAGAAACAGAGAACGAGGAAGGAAAATGTCCGACCTGCTGCAGCTAGTTTCAACCAAGGGGACTAGATGTACACTCACTAAAATTTATCCCATTTTGACGGTAAAATTTAAGCTCATAGTTTCATGCCACAAATTTACGGTAATCCATTCATTTTCGTTACATTACTCGACTTCAAAGGCAATATATTCTACTATTTTAATTCTGGGAGGAGTTTAAATTATTAAATACTTCGACAACTCGCTCAAGTGTCAAGTTAAGACAAAATTAATATCCGATTTTTTATTCATATTTTAGATTGAATTTCCTAGAGAAGCACCTCCTAATTGTTTTGGTTCCGGTGTGCCCCTAACAATAGCTGCAATGTCTTTTCCAAATTAATACTAATAATTGTTCATGGGCAGCTCGATACACCTAAAGTGAGTTCCGCATGAAGATCACATTAGGAATGTTTACTTTGAGTCTTTTACAAGTTTTGAGTCAAGTACACCAAAAAGCCGTTTTTGCGCACAATAAATGTAAGTAGTGTATAAAACAATTTACAGCATGTGGTCTAGTTCTCTCGCAATATTTCTTTCAACAAGCGTCAAAAAAAAATCATCGAAGGCCTGCTTTCGACTAGTTAAGAACTGTTACTGTTATGGTAGCTCTCACGACCGTTGCAAGGGAACTTGCTTAACAATTTACTTCAATTCTCACAGCAATCCTTCACTAATTATACAAATTGAGGCGTCACTAGTTATTAATTAAGTTTTAAATAACCGGATTTGTAAAATGAACAACGGTCTTTTGCTTGGAGTTCTTACTGTCATGGTGTACTTACGAGCAATTTCCAAGCAGATTCTAACTGGTGATGAAAATTGAACGCTCCATCACGATACTGAACTATGCCGTCCTTTGCCGGTCAAAGTAGCAGACTTGCTCAACGACTGTTGGGAGGATTTTCCTCAGAATCAAGTTGAGTGCATGGTACGAAGGAATTGTTTACATATGTTTGAAGTGGCTATAATCATCAGACCATCGAACATCGTAGCTCTTTTATGCAGTTAACTTTAAAGTTGGAAAGCCGTTTCGGTCCGAGGAAACCCTTCTTAGTTAACAAAACGAGTAGAATGGATCTGAAAAATACAATCTTAGTACGGGTTCTGAAATCGATAAATAATACAGGGTATTACTATATATTTTTTACCCTAATGTCAAGATAATAACCCACTGAACGAGAGTTCAGTTATGTACATCGTAAGACAGTAAATCAGTAATTTTGACATTAATATCTTTGTTGTATGCAAAATCTAAATTGAGGAGAGAAACATAATAGATTTTTACAGATTAAATTCCATTGACTCAGGTTGGGAATCGTCGAGTTTTGGCTTTTACTCATTTTATCGGAAGTAACTTCTTTGAGCGATCGAAGAACTGTGCTGGCCCAAATCCCAAATATGCAAAGCAATTCTTCTCCTCGGAACCAATCTATTTTTTTGTACCGCTTCGATTTCCAATGGTAGATGAACACATTAAATGGCTCTCACCATTTTGAATTGTCAAGTTCTGACATGGCAACTACTTCTATAGCCCAGATTTGAAAAGGGTTTTTCAACCAGGGTCCTATGATCAGGTTTGATCGCGGGAAGCTGACAAAGAATTTTCAACTGTGCATGTTGCCCAATGTCATGCACTAAAGTTTGAGAATAAATTATATTGAAAACAATTATTCATTCAGAATGTCTGTGAACCTTAATTAAGCAGCCTTTGTAGTTGAAGCTGGCCACAATTACCAATACCTGAGCGTCTGGTGTTTCGCGTAGTTCGCATTTAAGTCTCAATCGGACTTGTTTCAATGTCATTCAACTTGTTTCAGGATAGCAATATTTTTAGTTCGTAAATCAAGTGGAATAATGGAATAAAAGTTTACACGTTCCCTTCATTTAGTTACCCCATAGTTTCTATACAGTGCTCCATATTTAGGTTGTTCCATAGTGCTGCGCCATAGTTCTGTCAGCTTCGAATTCGGCGATGCTTGAGTTCTTAAAGTTAGGTATGCTTCTTCATATTTGTTTGCTCTCTTTTCTCCAGTTAATTGTTTTAGTTTTTTTAAAACTTCGTAGATGACAGTTTTTTTCAAACGAAAGTAAAATATGGGTGTTGATACACAGGCAAATCATATCATTAAAGTGGAATGAGTCATTTCTTTGGTACACCCTTAGTCTAATACATGAGAAACGTGGCGGGACTATCGTAGCTTTTACAGTAACTTGATTGACGTATTTACGGCCTTATATCGTGCATGCTCCAAAGGCTTCCACTTTATAGAACCATTCAGATAAGAAGAATTCCAGTATAAATATGTACTAATGAAACAATTTTGTACGGCATGGACCAACAAAACTAATTTCCAAAGTAGCAGCGTATGTACTTATCAAACTTTAGCCATTAATAACGGTTCCATATCCGTTCATGGTCCTTATCAGTCCAACTAACACGGCTCTAAAGTAATTTGAAAAGCATTAGTTCGAACTGTGAAATAGTTCGTAACAATCATTTGTACCAGAATGAGGTATTCTACAAGCTTCTCCTTGCTTATAGATCTGCATGTAAAGCCGCTCTTTGTTGCTTTAGTACTATTGTTGTTGGATCTAGTAGTATGAGAAGTAAGGTTGGTGAAGTAAGAGTAGGTTGTTAGCAAAACATCATGCCTGAGGAAGGGACCAGGGCGTCTTAGGAAATAAAGTTTGAGAGGAATCATCGCTGAATGCTTGCCTGAATGGACACAAGAAAGAAAAGAGAGAAAATATGGTACATTATGAAATCACTTCCTATCAGTAAAGCACGTTATAATTCGAATTTTCAAACAGTAAAAACTTAAACATTAAAATTAAGCATGGAAATTACACTGGAATTTTAACACGTTGACTCCGATTCTCCAAATAGGTAAAATTACCTTCCGACAAGTATCTTTACTGTGAATTTAAAAATGAAGGATTTTGGTTTCCCAAAATTTGGTTACTCTATTAATTTTCTTTGTAATCAGAACTAGCTTATTCGATTGATGAACACTAATTTGAAGAAAACGCGAAAATTCGTACCTATACATGATAGTGCTTTGGTTACAATAGGTTACGATAGATGATCGCGTGTAACATATATGACCCACTTCGGAGTCAACGTGTTAAATTGTGATTTTTAGTTCGTTTACTCATCCTACAGAAAGTGGTGATATTCATCTAAATATACATTATTAACAAAGGTAATTAAGTAATTATTTGCACATGCGTAATTAATTCTAGAATTACAGTGGAAAAAAAAGATTATAAAGTAATAACATCAGTTTGAAACTATCACGAATTATACCTAATGAAACATCGAAAACTTTAATTGGCGTTACAATACACGAAACCTTTTTAGGTTTGATATCCACTGGTTCTTGCGTATCATATGCCAACGCTGCAGTTTGAGTTTCACACTTGTAACGCAAAAACTGATGTTTGTTAAAAGTAATTAGTTGTAAGAAATTATGAATGGGAAACCTACAGTTGATAATTCGTCTGTTGAAAAAAAGAGAATGCACCGTTTATTCGAATATAAGTTGGGTCCAATAACAGGTGAAAACCCACCTTCATTTACTAAGACTATAGTACTGAAATTGAATGTACAAGTGACGTTGAAAATTCAAACTGCTAAAGCTTTAAATTGCAATTCTAGTTCATTAAATACTTGCTAGTAAGTGATAAAATTGAAAAATACAACTGAAAGACATCATATAATGAGAAAGTATGTATTATACAGCCAAAACAATACATATCTCATATCAAAACAATATGCACCTATATTTTCCAATTTCAAATATCTTTTTCTCTATATTCTGTTAAATTACCTCAATAGATTTTCTATACGTAACAAATGAAAAGAAAAAGCATCCAAAAACACATTAATATGGACGTTTCGAGCGTGCGCTAAGATTTAACCCTCTATAGAGTTTCGAGATTGACCTCTAAACCGCAATTAAACTCGTATAATACTACTGTACATCACGCAGGGATTTATTTCAAGGAAACATCAGTCTGATTTAAAAATCCAAATAAAATCTGGTACGCTGGTCCCAAAATAAGCCGTAAATCCGCGACGTACAATTCAGCACAGAAGTAGGACATACCATTATCAACAACTACCCAAGTATTTCGTCAATGTACTTTCACTTTGTGTGGGGAGTGTCTCCTCAGAAAAAAAAAATTATTTCTGCAAGTGAAATTGATAATTTGTGCAGTGATAATTACTTGATAGAAAGTTTTGATATCGTATCATTTTTCACACATATCCCGACGAAGCAACTATTTTAAGTATTTTGTTGAAATCGCTCCCTGAAGATTCTGATCAATATAATGGCTTTAATAAAAATAACTTTTTAGATCGGTATCTTTAATTCAGTTTTAATAAAAATCATTGAATAGATGTATACTATTGCTCATACATATATTTATGTATAAACTAAATTTGCATAACTATTCAAGATCAAAAGCTGAAACATTGTGATGGGGAACATGCTTGATTAAAATTGTTCTGCATATACTTCAGAAGTATCCACGGCCTGTTCGACAATAATTACAATAGGACTGTTAGACGAGAACTCAATATTTCCGGATAGCGACGAAACACCCTGCCAACAGTGATCCATGGTGGTGGAAGCATCGTTATTGCCACAAGATAATGACCTTATTAGGCACAAGTCAAAATACACTTCAAAGTGGCTCCGTTGTAAGAGGATCAGTGCTTTAGACCGGACTTCACAATCATCAGATCTAAATCCAATTGAAAATGTTTAGCAACATGTGAAGATTCGAGTTGGAATGAGGAAACCAAATCTGGCTGAATTGGAACAATTCTACCTCGAAGATCAAGAGAAAATACTTCTGGACTTCTGCAAAACCCTCATCTCGTCATACAAACATCGCCTGTTAGCGGTTCTAGCCAATAAGGCCTTTACGATCAAGTAGTAATATATTTGAATGTTATGTTAAAAACACTTATTTGTCACCCAGTTTTCCTATTTTTGTTGATGTTTGAACATTTTCAAATAAAATCTTGGTTCACTCAACATTCCCTAATGTGTTGGATCATGCCCTTGCTTATGTAAAACTCATAATTCTGCAAGGTTTTCCTAGGTATGGCGAAAAAATGTCAATTATTTGGCACTTTAAAAATATTTATTTGACTCACTGTACGTACACCGACGCACACTCATCCACACATCCGAACACACTACCACATAAACTCACACACTTAGATACTTTGAGATACTTGGAGATGTTTGGACCTTCACACCCGGCCACACTGGGATTCCGGCGCTTGGTTTGCATGGTGTGCCTTCGCAAATCCACAAGGTGTTGAATGAGGCCGTTCCCTTCTGCCGTTTGATGATAGTGAGGCAAGGGAGGCCTATCGGGGATAATTTGTTGAAAACTATGCAGTTTCTTCTTGAAGACATCAAGGGAACCCTCAAACTCTCTCAAATCTTTTGGCGAAATGTTGAAGAGTCTAGGTCCCATCACCGGGAAGAACTGCTCATGTCTAGTTCGAACGCTGCCAACCGCCTTCGCATTGAACATTGGCACGACACACATCTTACCAAAACAAATGTGCTACTTTGTGCGTAGCCTTATGATCTCGTTTTTGAAGTCTGGGACTATACCACGAATCGTTTTCCACGTGTAGATTATAAGGTACCTCTCC
>VOMN01029196.1:0-12299 GCA_014899125.1 Orchestia grillus | reverse complement strand
ATGAGAGAGATGGAAGCAATTGCAAGTGAAGTCATCGGATAGGTCACACCAAATATGCTACTAGCCTTTGCAAACAGAGTGGAAAGGTATCACCCCATAGCAGCACGACAGGAAGACCTTAAAGAATTCCCTTCACCATATCTGTCATATGACTTAACGGATATATTTTATTCATCATATTATATTATATTTTTTATGTGTATTTTATATATATACGGCTACTTTAAATACAACATATTTACTCATTATAATATATATATACCTATACTCACTTTTGTTTATTCATTTCCTTGTTCTTATGGAGGCTTTTATCGTAAAATCTTCCGGAAATATCAAATATTTTATGGAAAAATAATTATCCTAATTAAATCCAAATTAATTTGCATAGACTCCATTTTAAAATGCTTAGTTTCCAAATTAGATTGCACAGCTTCCAAATTAGTTTTCACTTTATCCAATTTAGTTTGCACAGTTTCCAAATTAGCTTATACAATATCCAAATTAGATTGCACTATTTCCAAATGAATTTGAACAGTTTCCAAATTAGTTTGCACATGTTCCAATTTATACTGCATATTGTCCAAATAAACTTGGAAAAGGTATAGAAAGCTAGTGAGAATTATTGTAGAGCTCCCTGGTGTAATAGAGCATCTTTGGTCGGCCACTCTGGCACCAGCAGGACCGATTGGCTGGACCCGTTCCCCAGTGCNTATATTGCATATTGTCCAAATAAACTTGGAAAAGGTATAGTGCTGTTGGCAGCGTTGCCGCGAATTGTACAGAAATTTCATTATTAGTTCAAGTACGGTTGTGCTCCTCGTAGGATTATTCTAAAAGTTGTCTCTTCATTTTACTAAGACACATTTCAAACCTATTTTTTCTTATACTGATTTCAGCCTTAACTTTGACCTTTTCGTCTACAATATTGTTAGTGAAATTTTCGAACTGGCATTGCTATATACAGACATCAAGGAAGAGATAATTTTATTTCACTATAAATTAAACCTGGTCAGTCGACCCTACACCTAAGAAACGAATAATCCGCAATGGAGTTTAGGAAGGTTTTCTTTCACAGTTGACCACGCGGGTAGCTGCTTACCCCGTAATTTGAATAGATTGACCCACACATGAACTCTGAGGAGACCACTTTAGATACTCGTCAGGGATTGTGCAATGACGAACTTCTACTAGCGTTTTGTGATTGAGCGGAAGTTGTGATTACTGAGGAGTAAAAAACTTTTGAATGAAATACACACCTCCACTTTAATCTATTATAACTCTTTTTTCGTGCACATTCACATATTGAATCGAAAACGTGTTCTTGAGGGCAACCGTTAAGCAATGACATGAACTCAGGCATGACTCTTCGCATGAAAATTAAAATCGTTTGATAAATTACGTGTGATATTATTTCGAGAGAGCAGCATTAATACAAGTATAAGTTTTGTTCGTTGAAAAGTTGGTTCAAAAGTGTCTGCAGTTCTCCCGGCCAAAAATTTTTTCTCTTCAGTAAAAATAACGCACAAATGTGCTCAGCGTGCACTGCACCTCACAAATCATTCCCTCCCCCACACAGCAGACACCAGTGTGCAGTGTACAGTCACAGACCACCAGACCCTCACTCCCCCACACACAGCAGACACACCAGTGTGCAGTGTACAGTCACAGGCCACCAGACCCTCACTCCCCCACCCACAAGGCAGACTCCAAGTCCTGTGGGGTGTGTCAGGTGCAAGCGTAGATTGTGTTCTCATTTCTGACCAATGAACATCCGACAGAAATTGAGGTGTCGACCAGGCAAATAAAATTAGCGAGGTGCAGTGAGGCGCAGGACGATGGCAAGCGAGGGGCGATTTGATTCTTTTATTCAATCCAGCACAGGGCTGGAAACGTCCTGTTATTTTGTGCGCTGTTTTTTTACTGAATTACTATTATGCAGCAGTCTCATATTGCCTCGCAAATACTAAACATAATTTTCTGGTATGAAGAAATCTTACTAGCAAACTCTGTGGACGTTGTATTGTAGAGTTTTATTGCTTCTCCTACTATTTTTAATTTTAAGTATTACTGTTGCGCTTAATTGACAGTGTTTTAGTTTATGTTAATTACTTATAAGTACAATTATCTTCCAGTCTTTTAACTCTCGTGCTTGAATATTTTATTCACTACTTCACTAGCTAACTTTATTATTTTGGTAGTTTTCCATCTTAGACTATTTTTCCGTTCTCGTGTTCTTCACTATGGTTTTGATTGAACAAATTCCCAATCTTATCCAGACACGGCATTCGTGGCAATGGTACAACTTTCCGATACCATTAAACCAATTTGTGCTATTAGAACAATTTAACAATTTGTCCTTAGAAGAATGTTAGATAGAGACGAGCTCTTCGCACGGGTTACGAAGTCATTATGTTCCCTAAAGTCAATGCGCTTTCGAACAGCTTAGGCCTCTCACCAGCCAGACTTCATTCGCTGTAGATGAGAGCACACGCAGCAAAATGTGTAGCGTGCACTGGCTCTTTCACGGGACGGTATTTCTGCAGTGCCTCTAAAATGGCTCGCGCATAAATTCCGACACCAGACGCACGCGTTAGAAACACGCCCTCAATTTCATCATGGAGGTAAGATATCGTGGCAACCTGAGCGACCAGATATGAACATATTCGCACTCGGCTACTGGGAATGCCGAGTGGTTTTTCTGATATTTACCGACTAGCACTAGAGTGATATTTCCCCGCTAGTAAGGATGGCTGGCCAAATATTTTTTAACGTATGTGAAAGTTTTTATATAAATACGACGTAGGGGCTTATGTTCTAGGGCTTTTTATGTATCATATATCTTTCTCTGATGTTCCATAGCCTGAGCTGTCATGCGAGGGAAAAAGTCTACGTAAAGTCAATCAGAATATAGAAGTTGGTAGCATTGGGTCCTGTCGACACATCTATAGCAATCTACGTGACGTAAATCTTTTCTTAGGAACATCTCATTTCCATTAAGAAATGAAAAATTCAGGGTACCGAGAGGACGTATCTTAAAAACATTTAATTTGCACGTTTTGAGCGTATATTCATCCTCAATAAATCTGTAGAAAACTGGTTGAGTTTAATTAAAGAAACTTCAATACACGAGTTGAAAAACGTTAAGAATTTTTCGAGTCGCTATTTTCAGAACATATGCTCTCCATGTATTATTGTGAAAATGCTTCACTTATCGATCTGCAGTAGCTCTAAAATTGGAAGGTTTAAGTCATTCGAATTTATTTTGCAACTAAATATGTTATTCTTATAAGCCACTTGAGTAATAGTATTCTAGGTTATAGTGAGATACATATGACTCAGGAAAAATCATGATATATCTGGGTGTCACAAATTTTATTCATTGGCTCAGCGCTGCAGAGGCAGGCAACATGTGAGGGTGCGTGTGGCTGTATGATTCCACACAGAATCAGTGCATCAAGTGTATTCTCCAAAAAAAGTCTAAATTCAGTTCAATAGATTTGTGAATTAGTTCAGAATTCCATTGAAATGTTTTTTTCATGTGTTTAACTGAAATGGTATTGAAGTGTCGAACTTGTGATGGCAGATTACATTCTGTTCGATAGCACTCGGTACACAAGCTTCAAAATAATCGTTGTTTATTTCGAATTTTTTGGATATTTTCGACTCCTCAGGGGGTATTGGATAGACAGTAGGGTTACACGAGTTATTAGGTTTATCTATCTTATGGAATGAGGACAGGCGACCCCAGAAGGGCACTGTTAGATTACCTCAGCTATAGACTTTGAGACTTTAGTCTTTCCTGCCCGCTTTACTTCCTCTAATTTTCCCACCCTTTTCCCTATCGTTTTCGATTTTTTCCTCTTGATTTTGAACTTGCTGTTCCTATGCGGAGAGAATCCTTTGTTAGAACACACATCGTGCATAGATGCCATGTTTTTCCAATCTACACGGAAAAATCCCTTCTCTTTCGGTGCGACGTAGTCTGGGTTACTGAAGCCCTTTATATTTTAAATTCAAATTTTTTCGTAAGTTCTCGGTTTTGAGTATTTTAAAGCATTGAATACGACTGCGGGTACATTTATCCCGAAATTATCAGATAAAAATTTGAAACCCATTTTTTGATCGTATGTGAAGTCATAGGTGATGGGTAACCATTGCTGATAAAGCCAGGTATGAACAATTGAAATCCGACGTGGAGGTCCTATAAAATATTTATAGTGTGAAGGTGATGGGTTACGTTGTTATAAGATCGGCTTAAGTTCACGAGGACGCCATTGCACCACTTTGGCTCGTGCCAACGCAGGAAAATAGCGGCAGCAGGAGGCCCTAGAGGCAGTGCCCTACCTAAACTTTTAATTTGTTTATGAAGAGATCCGTTTAGCAGCACGAGAGGATCCGGCCCTCCCACTTCTTGAACGCGTATAAAATATTTCTTCATTAAGCCCTTAACTAGATTAGACGCACTTGAAAAAAGTCATCTGGACAAATAGGGACCGTTTCACGCTATATGCTATATATTGTGAAATGTTTAGAGTACCCTTAAAATAATTCGTGCCGTCAATACACGAGATAAATTTTACAAATTAGTGCGAAATATTCACGGGGAAAAAGTTCCCAGTTGATTGATGGCTCAGCTAGAACCGGGACCAGAAATATAACTGATTTGTCCGTATCGCTGCGCACTTGCCTCTGCTCGCATCACGCTGCAGGGCGACTGGCCCCTGGACCATCGTCGTCTAATTCATGTCGTTGTGTATTGATAGCATTGGTTTTCCTCTTATTGTCCTCCCAATTTTCAAGCATTGACACAATGTTATTCATCTCTCTTCTAAATGTACTAACGAGACGATAATGAATTTCTTCTCAGTTTACTCAGAAGGAAGCCTCATGCCTGAACTCAATTTGTTAATGAATGTTTTCTCAGTTTACTCAGAAGGAAGCCTCATGCCTGAAAGCTGTTGCCCTCTTCGCAGAATTTCCTCAGGACGTTGAGTTAGTAAGATATTCCACTAGTAGGACTTCTTTTAGTTCTGCATTTCATAATTAAAATGGTACATTAAAATTACCTCTTCAAGACCTTAACGTTCATAATCATGCAATTGAAATCAAACTTAAATTCTGAGTGTCAACAGCATGCTGAGGATTTTCGTTCTGGAGCCTAAGTCATAAAACGAAAATATAAAAATTTATCTTATGAAGAACAAGTAACTGCCAGATTTTTGGAGTGACTTAGTACAAATATCTGGAGATCTTTGATCAGAACAAAAAAGAGCAAATCGCTACCGCTTCGTATGCTTTCGTTCTTTCCACAGGATCTTGTGTACACGTTCTAAAATTTTACGAGAATCCCAGTAGAACCTTGCAGAGCAAATTCATTAATTTCCCTAAAAATCCACTCCCTTGAATTTACAAAGAGCGAGCCGAAATTTTATTCCCTTTTTCTTTTTAAATAATTTTTGTAACGGTCGAATTCATTGAATTGACAGAAACATGCGAGTGAGCGTGTGTGCTCCACCACAATGTCGTATTCATCTTTATCCCCCCCTAATGCGGGATAATGAACACTTCAAGGCCTCTGTTGACTTACCATTACCATTTAGGCAATCCCAGCGCCGGACAAAAGCTCAAGGATCCTCTTAAACATGTTAAATGTTAGTCCGCTACTCCAAAAATCTACGGCAAACCCTTGCCAAATTTCGCGCTGCTGGAAGGAGGTTTGCTTTGGTGCTGAATTGAGACGCGGGCTTAGGAAGATGCTTCCTGAATTTAAATTTACGGATTTGCTGAAAGCTTAAATAAAGTTAGATTTTCTGTTGTTGGGAATTAACTCGAAAAAGTGTCATGGAAACTTGGTGCTTAAATACTTTCGGACGAAACAAATGATTTAAAACGCATCAATGAGTGTTCAGGATTCCAAAAAATCTATTCAATTCGAATAAGCCGTTCATGTTCATATAGTAAAATTGTGCGCAGGCTTTAAGGAGAAAAGTAAAGGTTCTAACATCGCATTACATCTATTTCAAGATAGGACTTGGTCGGCGATATGTGTACTTTGAGTGAGAAACGAAATCAAATGATATCGGTAGCATGCAAATAGTAATAAGCATATTGTTATGAGAAGAGGATGTCTACTTGGGTTCTAGGAGCGAGATCCACGTGATGCTTTAGGCCAACCTAAGCATCTAAATTACATTTTTACAGTTCACTACAGGTATAAGTGCAAGAGGTTTATTTTATCAGGTCAATATTTCATGAATTTACAAAGCATTGCTCATATGGTTTTAGTTCTGGAGGTTATACAAAGGCCTCTTTATCCAGGTATGTGGATGGTCAAGTCGTAATTACGACTTGACCTCGCTGCTTTACCATTCAAGCGTTGTGGAATGACCGCTGTGTGTGGGAATCATTCGTAAAAATAGCGACGAAGGAAATCTTGAATTCAGGCACCTCAAAGCCCAAGGCAATGAATCCTGATAGTTCATGTTTACCTGAAGGTACGATTTGGGTAAAGCTATTTTCGGCTGGAAATCATTTCAGAATAAGAGTAAAATCATATTTCGAGTGCCGTCAAAAGTTGATCTGTTCATAACGTAACATTGCTATACGAATTTCTGCTATACGCTGACGAGCAACGTCGGAGAGGGCTTCTTGCTGGAGGTGGTTCACGTAACTCACCATCTGCTTGTACTAGTCAGGCTCTCACATACATGTTTGTATCTCCTTAAAGCTGACCTACTCGTTTGGCTACTCATGTATCGAATTAAATAGCTAATATAGCTTTTAAGCTACTGGGTCAATTCGCTATTTGACAACCTTAGGGCTTTATAGTTTTCACGTCGCCACCGTCTCTTTGGCTGCCACCAGTCTCATGTTCCGGCCGCTGTGTACAACACCGTGCCCACCCTCCCTTGTTGCCCCACCGTGCCCTGTACCAGCTATTCTATGCCCTCTTCTTCCCGCACTATCAGTCATTCCACATACTTCTTGTACTCATTTTTTTTCACCGCTTTGTAATTTGACAGTTCCTCTGTCTTGCTTCAAATTGCAGGAAACACCGCACCGCTCTGTTACAGCCCACGGGATCTCGCTCTCCCTGCTTCCTCACCCCACGCTCCAATTTAGCGATATTTCAGTGCTGTTCCCTACATTCTTGTACTCTCTTGTCTTCCCCTTCTCAGCTCAGACTCTTGCACTACTCCCCTCTGCCCTACACCCACACCTCCTCAGCTCCCCATCACCAATTTCGAGTCGAGTTTGGGGAATTTAAGTCGTGATCATCAGTTAGATTGGCCGAAAAAGCGTCTGTTTAGGAGACTCCAGCAAATATCCGGATAAGCGGCTACTTGCACGACTGTATCCGGGCCAAGATCCGGGCTCAGGATCCGGTAAATTCAGATGCGTGGCAGCAAGTTTGGTCTTTTATAAGATTGCTGGAATTTGTGAGCGTCGATTATGGTGGCGGGAGGACCGCTGTGAAACGTGCGCAGGTCACAGGCTCATGCCGCCGCCTCCCAACTTTCGGTGGCGGGTTTTGTATTTTGTGCGGCCTGCGCTGCGGGCTCGTGAGACTCGCCAGATTAGGCAGAGTTCCTTGAAACGCGTCACGGTGAGATGCGCTCCCACAGAAATTCATCACACTGCATTTCTCATAGAGGAATACATAGATGTATTCATTTTCATGTAGCTCCATTTTCATGCAATCACCGTGTTTTCTGAGCGCTAACTTCACGGCTACGGAATCAGCACTGTAGAAGAGGTTTTGTATAGTCATCAAATGGAATTATGTCCGAGAGTTCTATAAATACCATCAACAAAATGCAAGATATTTGAGGTCAAAAAGAGCTTCGTGTGTCTTCATTAAATGCAAAGCGTCTTGTCCGAATAATTTCTGTAGAAGCTAAGGACAGCAAAGTTTTACAAGTTTTCAGTAGTTCTGGCAAGTTTTCAAACGTCCCTACTTGAGCCCACCTTGCTAGAAATGTACACACTGGGTATACTGACACATCAAAGACATACTGAGCTCACCTCACTAAACATGTACACACTGAGTATACCTACGCACGACGGAACGCAATCAAATTCAGACGTTCTCAACGTCATTTGAATGAGGCTAAGGCTGACCATCAGATCAAAACAAACTTTTGTTTTTATCTGCTTTTTACAATTAGCGGTGTGGTATTACAACCTTGATGGAACAATGATACTATGCGTATTTTCGTGCGGTGTAATGATGCGTAGTTTGAATGAGAAAATTACACACTTTAATATTAGCTTGAACAGTATAAATTTTTAAATTCATACATCTCTACTTTTGACGCGAAACGAAGTGGGAAATTACTACACCTCAATGTGCGTTGCATGAATTTCTTATCATAACAATTTTTAATTATGTTTGACACGTCGATCCCATGCGCAACCGTTCTTTGTAGTTCATCATCAGCTCCCTAGCTCTTGATTTCTATTTCTTGAGTAACTCTGACGTAAAATTGGGCAAATGTTCCCCTTGCACCGCGTTTTTCTGCGCTGATAAACTTGTGAGTTGCATCGAGTCTGTGAGCATCGTTCTCACCTGCCCTGCGTCAACCTACAACGCACGGCAAGGCGCGAAGAGCGCGGCGGCACCTCACGTAGGCGCACTGAAGGACTCAGGGCGGGTGCGTGGGAGGCGACCGCGCTGTGAGGCGTGGGGCGGCGTGGTCAGAGGGACAGAGTGCCGCATGTGAGTTCAGTGTTCGATGATGGGAGTCGTTGAGGAGTGTGAGCGAGTGGTAAGCTTTGGTGAAAATGGAGTGAAGCTTGGGAGGAATTCATGGGCTTTGGCTTCAATGGCGCTGCGAGGGAGAACACGACCAGAAAATGAAATGGGTCCCGGCGTTGAGGAGTGCCACAGGGCAGCACGTTATGTGGATTAACATTTCCATTAAGAGTTTCATTATCATTTCCATTACCACTTCCATTACCTTTTCCATAACCATATATATGACCATTTCTATTCCTATTTTGCTCCCCATTTTCATGACCCTTTTCATCGCCATTTCCAGTACCACTCTCATTATTATTTCCATTACCATCTGCATTATTATTTTCATCGCCATTTCCACTGTCATTTCTATTACTATTTCCATTAACACTTTCATTACCATTTCCATGAAGTCCTGAGTAGAAGCTATAAATTTTCAGCGAATCTTCCAACGAAATGAATAAGGCAAATTTTCTTGATGCTTCCCACCTGGGGAGCAGAGACGCGTTCTGTTGTCCACGCACAGAGAAATTTTTGACCCAACGTAAAAGAGGAAGGAAGAAATACCTGCGTAACCTAAACAGCTCCAACTCCATCTGGCTACTTGCATGGAATCCAACAGTTAATTTAGGTTCTGAGCTCTCGTGTGATTACTCTATCATTGACAACCTTCGGACTTTCGCAGTTTTCACGCATCCAAGCTTTCGGTGAACGGAATACGCATGTTTTCCTCGACCAAATTTTTACGCCTTTAGTGAAGCTTCTTCGTAAGCGCCGTAAGTGACTCTAACTGATCATTTTTAGTCAAGTTTACAAGGTCGAAAAGAAGAAATCTACTTCATTTTAGGTGAGAGCGCTTTACAAAGCTCTGATCATTTCAGAATTTTTTGAGCTTTGAGCTCCATCACTTGCCTGAATTTTCGTTAAACATAAAATTTCCAGTTCCTATGACCACCTCCGCCCCTCCTCGCTGGGGACGAGGGGGGAAGAGCTGATAGCTGATTGGCTAGCGGGGAGGATATGATATTGCCGGTGATTGGTGGGATTGATGACAGGCCTCATTGCGATGGTGATTGAGGTCATGATTGGTGATTATTGGTGAGAAATTGGCGGTTACCTGCTGAGGAATTGCGCCTCTGGAATTGCCGATTTCAGGTTCGCTCGAGATTATCTCAGGTCAGAAAGATCTTTGAAGAAGATCGCCTGATTGATTTTGGGTGTAGCAGAGGAGGCGAACCGAGAAGTTTGCCGAAAATTGCCTCAATCCAGGGGAAGTTATCGGCGATTTAAGGGTGATTTTCGGTGACTAGAGCCCTTATTGAGCGCTCAGAACACCATTAATATTTTATGTTGCGTGGTCTTCTTACGAACGCTCTGGTGACTCCTGCGCTGCTCCTGCGTCTTGGGTGGCTCGTGCCTTAGCACGGGGCACATCAGCGTATTAGCAACGCAATTTCGTATAACTATGGCAACGCCTGAGTTTTACGGGATTATGGCGTATACGGTATGCGCATAATATATAGATTATACGGAACGTATAGATAACATTTATCGTCTCCGATGTATGCTATCTAGAATTTCTCATCGTTAGAACGATGTGAAAAGCATGCAATAGTTCCAAAATTATCAATACTAAAGAGCTACATGAGACAAGGCCGAGGAAATTTCCCCCAAGGTCTATCATCGCAGTCGTTCAGGAAGTTTCCCCGGAAGCAAAGTGAAGAATTTCGTCGTGAGATCTTCTGGAATTGTACGAACGTGTCGAGGAGCTGCGCTGAGAGCATCTGCGTACGCTGCAGAGCGTCGGCTCGCTGGGGGCTGGAGCTGGGGGGACCTCCTTGCAGCGAGGGCATGGGGAGGTAGATGGGTTGTGGTGTGGTAGTTGGGTCGTGGAGTGGTGATGGTCTAGTTGTGGTGTGGTAGTTGGGTTGTGGAGTGATGATGAAGGTCTAGTTGTGGTGTGGTAGTTGGGTTGTGGAGTGGTAGTTAAGTTGTGGAGTGGTAATGAGGGTCTGGTTGGGGTGTGGTAGTTGGGTTGTGGTGTGGTAGTTGGGTTGTGGAGTGGTGAAGAAGGTCTGGTTGTGGTGTGGTAGTTGGGTTGTGGTGTGATAGTTGGGTTGTGAAGTGGTGTGGTTGTGAAGTGGTTGTGGTGCGGTAATGACAAGGTTGTGGTGCGGCAACATGTGCACGATCTTGCGCTCCTTATATTGACAACAAATCTTATTAACAGGGAAAGAAGAAGTCACTCTGAGTGTAATGAATGTACGATATCTGTAAGTACACACACGCCCTGCTCGAGGCAAATTAGGGCATGGTTTGTCGCTATTCAATAACAGGCGTCGGAGGTCGCTCGTGCGGGAAGTACTCATGCTGCATCTTGACGCACGGGGCTGTGTCAGCTGATGCTTGTGTGCAGAGAGGTCTGATGTGGGGCTGCGTTGTGTGGGAGAGTGTGGACACCCCATGTGAGGCGGACAGTGTGTTGGGGGAGTGTGGGCACCCCTAGTGAGGCGGGCAGTGTGTTATGGGAATGTGGGCGCCTCTAGTGAGGTGGGCAGTGTGTTGGGGGAATATTGGCCTGAAGACACACACAGCTGGTCTCCTTTGCCTAGCACACATCTGAAGTCTGCCAGCGCTGTTGGACAGCTGCGATGTAGAGCCACTCTCTCTTGCCGCTGCGTTATGTAACTGGAGAGGATGTGCACGAGGGTCGCCTCTATGGAGGGGTTACTTAGGATCGGAGGCAGGTGCGTACTGGGGTATGTCTGAGTTCAGTGAGGTATAACAGCACTCAATTACACTTGTGTCTGGTCTCATCAACTGAATTTCTGTTGTGTTAGTCGGTGGGGCGCATTGAATTCTTTATTGTTTGGCAAAAAGCTGCTGCACTGATGGCTTCCTCACGAAGTGTAGTGCCGCGCGAGGTATTCTCCCTTGCGTCTGAGCGATGCGTTGTGACTGGTGTGACGGGTACTTGAGCCGAGTGGGTGTGGTTATGGTGAATGTGGTCATATTGGGCCGGAGGCAGTATGAGTAGTTGGGTGGACGCAGGGATGTGACCACCATCGCTCCCACCTGTGTTCGGTGACCACCATCCCTACTCCCTCTACTGTGACCACCATCCCTACTCCCTCTACTGTGACCAACATCCCTACTCCCTCTACTGTGACCAACATCCCTACTCCCTCTACTGTGACCACCATCCCTACCACCTCTACTGTGACCACCATCCCTACCACCTCTACTGTGACCACCATCCCCACCACCTCTACTGTGACCACCATCCCCATCACCTCTACTGTGACCACCATCCCTACCACCTCTACTGTGACCACCATCACTGCCATAATCCACCGCACCTCTGCCGCGGAGGTACGGAGAGGTACACAGAAAAAACGGAAACCATGTTTGGAAGATGCAAGAGAAGTTATGTAGAAGTAGAGAGGATCACGAGGGTGATGAGGGACAGTGAGGGGTGATAAATGAATGGTAATTCGTGATGATGGCGACATCGGCAGAGTGGTGGCAGGAGAGACGAGGGGAGGGGGGAGGGGCTGGT
>VOMN01029188.1:0-15761 GCA_014899125.1 Orchestia grillus | reverse complement strand
CTTACTTGCAGTCCAATTCACCTTATCTAGCAAGCAACACACCCCTGCGTTGTGTGCACATGTTTTCATGGATGCTTGGTACGCTGCTCCTGACGTCGATATCATACTTGGTCATTTTTGATAGATTTAGTGTTTACCTTGAATTATTCCATCAGTTGTCTTTTGAGCCACATGTTGATGCGAACTTGTTGCTTTGGGGCGCCTTTAAACGAGTAGCTGGCTACTGTGCTGACACCAGTTATACAAGTGCAGGTGGGTGAGAAGTTTCTACAGGTCGTGCCTGTGGTCTCGATGCGCACCAAAAATATGATCATCTTCACCTCTGTACCACTAGAGAGAACATAGGGACATCGCTGGTGTGCCCGTCTCGTCCAGAGTTCTGGAGCGGTGCCGTCAACGGTTCTGGTGCCAGATGTGCTTCGTGCTCCTCAGGACGCCAAGGCAGCACGCTTCCTTCTCTGAATTTTAAAATTAGAATTGGTTTAATTTAGAAAGTGCCTTTTTGGCGATAATTCTACGTGTAATAGTCGCACGATCCGACGGAATGACAGGGCGTACTGGAATATATTCTTGAAATGAATTATTTTTCCAATGAAGCTTGTAATGGGTATCAAATGAACTCTAATTTTTCCTTTGAAATAAACTGCTCATAACTGAACTATGTTAACCAGAATAGTGTCATATCGTAATTTATGAAATGAAACATTTAATTGCCTTTACATTATACACTAATACTCGCCTGTTGATATTATCTTATATCCACCTGCTAATTTTTACTGATAAAGGAGGCGGAGAGACTAACCAACCAACTGTTCATAAATTAAAATGGATGATAATCTTATCAGATAACTTATCGCTGCTCCTACGTTCCTGACCAGGTGTCTAGGTCTTATTAGCAGGAGTAAATATTCAGTGTTTCCATCGCCTGCACAGGTATTGGAGGGACACGTTATTTCCTTCGTTGGGAGGAATAAGTAAATAAAATCGGTTGTCCCCGAACTGACCGGGGAAGTGAGTTCCTGGGTAGTACTCTGACCCTCGTTGAACCGTAGAACCTCGTAGGACCGTGAGCACAACCGCCGCAAGGTGCGGTGCGAGTGTCCATCCTCTTGGAAGTGTAGGGAAGTAGAGTTTGTCTGCAGGTACTGACGAACCTCATAGAATAAATCCGTTATCCTGAAATGTCGCACACAAACCCATCGCACTCGTGTTCTCGGACGTGAATACGTATCCGCCTTTCCTTGCTGTCGTAGCAGCAAAGATTCGGAGTGACGTGTGCTTTCGTTGTCTGTTTGTTGTTGAACGAGCTGGTTTTCTAGGGCTTTTTGTAAGCGCAGCCTCTGATGGGAAACTTGCAGCCATGTAGTGGGCTCCATATGTATAACTGGTGTCAGCCTCGGCTCAGGTAGTGACTAGCAGTGGGCGTTGTAACGACAGTGACAGTGCCTGGGACGGGTGTAGCGACAGTGGCAATACACCCAACAAAAACAACAGTAACAACGCTGATACTGTTAGGTTACCTCAGCTTTAAATAGGCCTTCAAAACTTCATCTTTCTGCCCACTTAGCTTTGTCTTTTTTGAGCTTTGTCTCTTCTTTGTCCTTACTTCCTCATCATTCTTAACTTGCTGGTTCTCTGGGCGCAGAGAATCCTGTGTGGGAACTCACCTTCCGTATAGGTTCCACGTTGTTTATTCAGCACTAAATGTTGCCTTCTCTTCGCTCTGTAGATGACATTGCATGCGATAGGGCGCTTTAAGCTAGCTGTTAATCTGATCCATAATTCAAACAACTGATGTACTCGACGCACTCCTTGCACGCCTGAGTGGCAGCAGAGGCCGCACAGTTGGGCACCGCGAGTGTTGTGTGGTGACGTCACCTGGGTCTGGTGTTGGGGGACGGAGGGAGTTGGAAGGTCAGGGCGAAACCTTGGTTCTAATTGCATACCCACAATGCACTTGTGTTCGTTAGTTTCTCTTTGTCCTTTGTCGCCTGCAGCATATCCTGCATAGTGTCGTTATATTCGCTGAAAATTATAGCGTGTAATTCACCGCCATGAATATTAGTTTTGGAATCCTAATGGCTGGTCCTATCATCCGTAGATGTTTCTTCTAGTAACTTTACTAATGTAATTCATTTTAATATGGCCGGATTGATATCATCATTGAAGTACGACTAGTTGTTCTTAGAACTTGTTCTGTTGTTATATTATGTGTGCCTATTTTATAAAATGAATAATTTGGTGTCTTGGGAGAGGCCACTTGAAGCATTTCGCGTTACCATGTTCCTTGGACCGTCGAGGGCATTACTTTTCAGTAGAATCACCCGCCATCACTGAAAGTCCGCTAACGAGAAATAAGGCTGGCTAAAATGATGGAAGATTCGCTTCAGCCGGTCCTGTTTCCGCTTGACAGATTTGCACCTGCTGCGAAGGATTNTCAGAGATCGTTCTTTAAAACAAAACATCTAATGGTCAGATGAGCAAAGCATGAAATGACATGAAAAATACGAGAGCGTTTGCTGAAAATATTTGTATTTTTCTGAAATGTGCGTAATATTAAGTAATATTCAGTTTGCTGAAATGTACGTAATATTAAGGTATGTGAAGCCACTTTCTTGTACCTTATTTCATATAAGTTTCTGTCATCACCAACCTNAAGTCATCAACTTCTAAAGATATGGCCGACTTGGGCGGAAAACATTTTTGATTTACAACATTAGTGTCCTTGAAGCAAAAAATATTCCTCAATTTAAAAATGCGTCTCTACAATGAAGTAGAAAACTCTTAATTGCAATTAACGAGACCAAGATAGCTAAAATCAGCTTAATATTAGGTGAGGTGTTGATACCCTAAAGTGAGGGGTATCTAGTTTTTTTTGTAACAACCGTGTAACCTTGTGCTTTTTGTGCGATGCTCACCTTCGCCTTTGATTAATGACGGCTCTCAAAATCTTGTTAAACTCAGTATCCGATAATTGAATAGCTTGGCAAATGAAATGTTTTTGTCGCACTGCATGTACTGATAAAAATCACTTGATTAAAATAAAGCCATTCCACAAAAGAAAATTGGTGCGACACTCATGCTGCAAGCAGGCTGGCGTATCGGGTTTCCAGTTGCTGGTTTGCGTTTCCGTTGTAACTGCCTGCGTCGGGTGTGCTGCCGCGATCACGCACGTATTGACGGATTGATTGCCTGCGTTGCGAGACCTGCTTTATGGGCGTATCCTTGATACGGAGGTCAACCGCGTGAGTGGGCAGACCCAGTGCTAGTCCGTCCGGAGGTAGTGTTAGTTTCTCTCTGCATTTGTGTGCGCGACTGCGTTGAATTTCGTTCATTTCGAAGAGCGCTTCGGCACTTGGTGTTCGTTGCAGCCTCCAGCGTGATATGGGGACGTGGGTAATACCGCTGGATGGACGTGCTGAAATTGTGAGCTCTGATTCAACTAAAGTACAAGTGTCCCTCGGTGTATAAGCGCTGCTGTGGGATTACCATCACTACGAAATTGGCTACAAATGTTGCAGCAGCCTGTTGGGGCGCTGTGTAAGCATTTTTTTTCTGCCTCTTTTTATTATGTGTGGCCTACGGACCTCTTACTTAGATGTCTTCGGTACTTTGTTCTTGGTCGGTTTGTTCTATTCTGTTATTTATAGTTGCGTAGAAATTTTTCCAGCTACTCTTCCAACATGTACGTTGGCAGATTAGTTATATTTAAACATGAATGCAACTTTAGGATTCGGTAGTACTTTAAGTATGCAGCCCGCGAATATAGTGAAATGAAGATCACTCCTGACGGGTCAGATCGCCTCCTATATCTCTGGGACATACCACATGTCCTCCTATTTGAAAGAATTACTTTTTTCTTAACTGGCTTATACAAATGTGGTGTTTGAAAGTTTAAAATTTTTGAAAAGTAAGTTTTATCAAACCCTGCACTCACTTCTAATCTAGCGGCTTCGCCAGACCACTTACCCTGTCAGCAGAACTGCAGCCTTCTCAATTTCTAATTTCGCTGCATGGGAATGGAAAGTACCCGCATCTCCTCAGCGCCTGCGCATCTCCTCAGCGAGTTGCGGGCGAGCGCTGCTGACTCAGCTGTGTTGATCGCTCATTTGACGGTGTGGAGGGGTTGGTGCAGTACCACCTGTAAATTTTAGTGCGTGCTACTGAAATAATGACGCTTTTACTTGACCGTATCGTGATAATTGTCTTCGCGGTAAGACTGCTTTTAGCTTTGTATGAAAAATTAGCTTACAGTCTTGTGACACGATCCTATGGTAAAAAATTAGTTCTCTTTGTCGTCGCTGAAACTTTCTTTGTCTGCGCTACTAGGGTGGCAAAACTCAGCTCGCCACCTCACTGGACAGAGAGGGAGACGTGGCAGTGTAAATTAATGCAGTTCATGTCATGGCCGTGTCCGGCTTGTTAGGACAGTACCCATATAACCATTACCCTCTGCAAGCCCAATCACCCTCCCTGACAGCCCTGACAAGACGGGGAGTGTCGTGCTTGTAAACAAACCATCCAAACACACACACGAACACGCACTGAAACTTGATTGCATCTGCAGGCGCCGTGGCGGTCTTCTTGACGGTTTATAGCACACATGATCTGTACGTTCTATCATATCATTGTGTATATTTCGTGTGTGATATCACAACAAACGCGTAAATGTAGAATTTGTATGTCTCGGAAATTTTCGCGTTGTGTGCGGGCTGATGTGTCACTGACAGATGTGTTGTACGTTTCCCTGTTCAGCGTGGCTTGCTGGTTTAGTCTTCACTCAATTTCAATGGCTGCTTTGCATGTCTACGTCTTCAATACTTCGATGGAAGACCTTCGAATTTCATTCGCTAGACTTGACCAGCGTACGCTGAAGTATCTTAGAAGTATTGTAGTGGTAATATGTTATTGCCTCGCGTGCGCAAGTGATAGAGTGCTTGCCTCTTAGGCAGTAGATCCTGGGTTCGAGACCTCGAATCGGAGTTCTTCTCTTGGGAAAACAGGGAAAACACAACATGCTTCAAAAGGCGGCACACCAGTGTGGCGTGCGACGCGTTGCCCGCGCGAGTTTTAGGGTTTCCAAAACAGCGTCGGACACAGGGCGGAAACTCGTCAGGACTCTCGTCTCGTCCTCGCTGTGAACTCCCCATCATTTGTACCTGTGTCGGACGTGAGCGATGAGTGTGGGTGTGGAAACTGGACTCAGGTTTTGCCGGCTTAGTGTATGTAATAAAATCCGTTTTAGAGAGAACGTATAAACACGTATGTGTAGTTTTCATCTGTGCGTTTCGTTTCTATGATTCTTGAGTTCCATGAAAACATTCAAAGTAACGTGCAATTCATAACCGTGGAGTGATAGTGAAAAGATTCTGAATTTTCTGGAGTATTAATGGAGATTCAACTTGGTATATTTTCAGGGTGGCAGCTCTTACATTGGTATAATTTTCATTACCTTGTTTGGTATGAAATACTTGGATCATACTGTAAAAAGAGTTTTTCAATACCCCAATGTATCGTTCAGGTACTATATCTTTTTTGTTGTTCTTGTTCTCGTGTGAACATATTGTCTTATTGAAAAAAGGTTATATGTTCATTTTAAAATAACCTGTTCTATCACTTCGATATGGAACAAAGTATTGTTCGCGTTCCACCCCCTATCAGAAACACGCTCACCACCGCATTGTGTAGCGCGTGAAAGTGGAATTGTGCTTCATGGAAAATTGTACTCTGTGGCCTATGGAAATAGGAAGGATTTACACAAATTACTCGACCCTTTTAGTCCTACAGAGACACCTCAGTCTCAGCTTAGTTTTTAATCGGTATTATAAAGCGGTCGAATTGGGAACCAATTTAAAAACTAGATGTCCAGGACTTGATGGGTTTGTCTATTGAAAACTTACTATGAGATGGAGCTCATTTGTTTACGCTCTAGTTGCTCCCCATCAAGACATTAGCTGCTCTGCTATCGTAAGTTATTTTCTTTGTTTCTTGTCACCATAATTCCATTATTGAAAAACATTTAAGTAGACATTTTCCATTAGATTGGTTCTATATGAAATGGAGTAAACTAGAGTAGGTAGGTTTATGTGACCATATTTTAATGAACGAAGATGTATATGAACAGCCGCGTCAAGAGCTAATGATCGCAAAGATGTTCATAACGCCATCTTCCACTCGAGCTAAACAAAGCGAAATATATATCATTTGACGCGCGTGTAGCGAACGTATTACGAACTTTTTGTAATGTTACAAGTGACGTATGAGTTGACATTTTTTCCGTGAGTGTGGTTTTTGATTGACGAGTTAGCGCGCTTGTGCGATCGCCTCAATTGAATTTGGTAGAAAAGCATCAATAAATGTAAGAAGTAAGAAGCGCTTAATCGATTTCAAGTACATCAATGACTTAATTAAGGGGTTTTGAAAAAGGATGAATAAAATTGATCATATTAATGAGCACAGTGAAGTCCGTTGTGCTAAGCGCGTTTTGATGGAGCACTGAACCCTTTGAGATCCGAACAAATGGTCCGTTTCGTACTAAATAGACAAATTCTAATACACATATTTACGTATCTGGAAATAAACAATATTGGAGGTTTATTTTTCAAAAGTGGTACCTAGACATAGAGTTTTCAGGTTGATACAGCTCTATATATTTGCACATATAATGTACTACAGCATTTTTTGGTGGCGCGCTCGCTTACCGCAGGGTCTCGAAGGGTTAATTAGAAGAAGAAATGGTTCCCAGTCTAAGGAAACAAAGTTTGCTGCTTCTTGAAAAGGTCTCGAAGCGTTCNACCGCCAACGTGTATGAATGATGCGGCACACTTGAATCATACGCGGCATCACACTTGAGCATGAAAGTACTGGCCACGGAAGTATTGGCCGTATTCTGTAGCAATAACCTGCCGCGGTGATTAACTTCATGTAAATTCACATCTGTTGAATACCTATACATTAACAAAATTACACTTCTGAAAACTGTAAGACTTTATTTTCGATATGAATTCCCTCACTGCACGTGTCGCGCCAAACGCTCACCTTGCAGCTGCCTTCGGCTTTTGTGTTAGAGGCAGATAGTCGAGTCGAGTATGTCGAGAAATGCACAAACATTTTTCTGCTCCTGAAATGACCAATTCACTCAGTCGTTCTGTTAGGTTAGGTAACTAATGCATTGTGAAGCTCAAAGTTTGTCATTTCGAAATTACTAAAATTTTGAGGTTCATAGTGCATGAGTTGGCTAACCTAACCTAACGACTAAGTAAATTTGTCATTTCGTTAAATGCCTGGAAATTTCAGTCGCTTCATGAAACGCCTGAATGAATTTGTTATTTCATAGAATGATTGAAATGTTTTGGCGTTTCGCGAAATGTCTGATCTCACCATGTGCCTGTGACGTATTAATACCTAGAACCTGCTGCCTGTGCTATCTCACTCGGATATGATGCGAACGAGAGATGAGTTTGCCATGTAGTAGCTTGTTTCTGTACTATGCCGAATAATGTGCGGATTATATTTTCTTGTAGGACTTTGTCAAATGTGTTCACGAATGTTATCAGAAATTATGTATAGAAAAATCTCGAGAAAACTAAGGTGTGAAAAAGCTCAAGAAAATTCACGTGAGAAAAAGAGGGCCCCGGTATGACGGATGGAGAAAACGAAGTAGCGACCGAGGGAAGCGACAGGACAATCGTGGGACTCGGTCCTTTGATTGCGGGAGAACGATGATGCAGTGTTGGATGAGAGCAAAGATGCCGTATATGGCGAGAGCAAAGATATTGGTATTGCTAGAGCAAATGTATCGTGTGTAGCAAGAGCAGGATACCGTTTATCAAGAGCAAAAATATGATAGAGCGGAGAACAAAGATGCCCTTCCATGACTTACGTGAACGGTAATGCATTGCCAATAGAGGGAGAGAACAAAGGTACAAACGGGAAATGAATATACAAAAAACACAGCTAGTCTAAACTGGTGCCCACGTTTAGGTGACGTTGCACCACTTTGCCCTGAGTTATCTTTGCTTATGTTTCACTGGTCAGCGGCATTTATTTATCGTTTCCTGTGGATCATAAAAGCCGTGTTTCGTTACTTGCTCTTGTCCCGTCTGTCTCTTTGTTGGATCTTAGCATGTTCAGAGTGACCCTTTGTTACAAAGAAAAGGTTGCGACCTAAGCATGTAGTTTCGTTGCGGTAGCTGTGCTTAGCGTCCTAGGTTTGCCCATCTCCCGCTGTTAGCGCGTTTAGAACGATGGAGATAGTGGAAGAGAGGCGTCGAAATCTAAATTATTTTCAACTTTTAGAATCTTGCCTCATTTTCGACCGATATGGAGGCAGAAAAAGTTGTTGCAAAAACAAGTATCGACTCGAGTGCAGAAGGAAAAAATCGTCGCGCAGGGTTTTACCGTTGTATATTCTGATTTCTGTACTTTTTGTAGTACGTTGTAACTCCTTTAACACGTTCCCTACGTATGACTGATTATAGTCAGGTAGGTTGTTCCATAAAGGCGCCGAATTTGAATTCGGCGACACTTTCCTGATTTGGAGTTAGAAAGGTCTTCATAATTTTCCGTCATTCCCTGATTGATGGTATGTTGTTATTCTGATGGCTCAAAAATGAGGGTTTTCTGTAACAACAAATAAAATGTGTTGGTGCACCGGTGAATCATTACCCAACGGTGGTTGATTGGTGCACCGGTGGCCTAATGCGTACGGAACGTTGTAAGGATCAACTCGTTTTTAAATAAATGAAATATTGCGTAAAAAGTCGTTCCTTTTTGGTGTGGTTGCGTACACATTCGTCTTAGTTTTCATCGGAATAATAGGAATTCAATGCCAAGTTTTATTATTTCTGATGTCTTTTAGGGAATGACGGTGATCTCCCTCTATTGGTTTAATTTGGGAATGCACCGAGTCTCCATAAAGTGTAAAGAGAAGCGCTCAACTTCCGCCCAACCCTGTGGCGTTCACATTGCTCGTGTGCGAGGTCGCTCTTGGTGGATAACATTGCATAGCAATTTAAAATGCTGCAATGTTTAAAATAGTACTGATGCATTGATTTTTCTTTTTGTAGAGAAGTTCATAAAGTCGCTTGTTGGCTCTAACAAATGGATACAGGCTTCAAAAAAAAGGAAAAAAATGCATGGCTGTGAGTGTACACAGGATGTACAATATTTACCTCGGCTTTCAAGCCATCAAACTCTGTTTGTTCAGAGCTTTCGAGAGGTGAAATTGGTGCTTCTGCAGCAACAGGCCTGCGCGCATCCATTCAGTGGGCGAACTCGGTGGAGGATCAAAGGTGCCCCGGTGACTGCATCGACACCGTTCTCTGCCGTCGCTGTAATGCTGTCCCTCTACTTCCTGACCACTTGGAGTGGTCAGACTTCGTGTATTCTCATATACGTATATTTTGACGTATGAGCTTTTGCTGAAACGATATGCATGTTTTCTCTTCAGGGGGCATAGGATATTCAATCATCGTCCTTTTCTTTGTCTCATAGTCCTCTTCTTTGTCTTTTCGTCCTCTTCTTTGTCTCTTCGTCCTCTTCTTTGTCTCTTCGTCCTCTTTTTTTTTAAGTTGGCGTTTTTAGACGCAGAGAATCTTATGTGGGAACATTTGTGCACAGATTCCCCGTTCTCTGCAGTCGATACTAAATGGTATCTTTTTTTTTGCGCGATAAAGTTCGAGTCACAGAAGTGCTATTTTCTGTACTGATGTTACTACTACGCATAATTTCATTCAAAAACTGCACGAAGGGCGGACTTTCTTATGGATATCAGTTCCAAAAAAATAATAAGAGCATCGGAGAGAAGGTAATAAGCACGAAGAAATGAACGATCTTCAGTGCAGTTTTCCTCTGAAGACGTGACGAATTAATGGCGTCGTACTTCCATTCACGGTCTTCAGTGGAACATGGCACCAACTGTAAAAATTGTTCTTCAAATAAAATATTCAAAGAAGTAGGTATAGAGTTAGAGAATTTTGTTTGCTTGTTGCCTGTCTACCGTGAAATTTATTGCCTGCATTTTCGTGTTTAGCTCAAGTCACGCAAGGCTCAGCGAAGTGTAGCCCACACAGTGTATCCTGGGAAAAAGAAACATTTTCAGCCCATTTAACGTGACGTCAGGCAGCATTTCCGACCGTGGCTTGCATAGATTTAATTCGAGCCTAACTACACAAAAGCGGACCCCCTTAGCTGCGTTAATTATGACCCTGCCCTTCAAGTGTTCAATACATCATGGAATTCCATTTATTTTCTTCTAATCTTTAATTTAAACCCGCCATACCCAAGCGGTTGAAGACCAGGCCAATTCTGAACATTTTTTGTCCCGTCTAAATACAGTCTGTATCGCTGTAGGCACCTTGCAAGTTTTATACATCGCTCGACCGCTGACCGCGTTGGCTGGCTCACGGTACGCATGTGCGTCGTGGGGTATTTTATTATTTCCAGCTCAACGGCTATTTATTTAACTAGGCCTCATTGCTGATATTAGCTCTTGCTATTGACGCGCATGTGCGTTTTAGTTTAGTGTGAACGAGCTTCAAGTGCCTTCCACTTTGTAGAACCACTATGGTGAGAAAAACTTATCTAGAGCTCTTTTATACAAACAATTATGATGGTAGGGAACAGTGACACTAACTTTACTGGTTGCAGCAAATGTGTTCAACGTATTAGAAAGAAAATCACACCTACCAAGCATGGGCTGAATCGACCTTGTTTTTGATGGACCTAATACGAGTATACAGGGTGCTGTAAAACGAGTCACAAACTTTGACGGGAGGCAGGGACACACAAAATAAGAACTTTTTCACGAACACCAACTGTTTCAAAACTCCTTAATTTTCATGGCAGTAAGGTTTAAAATCCAGCTTTATTGGCTAGATAACATTTCCGTGTCTGAGGAATGTCATAATGGTAAATGGAACGAATATCAGAGAAGTAGATGTTTTATCGGACAAAAAATTTTGCAATAACTCTTCGAAATGTCTGCCTCCCTCCTCCCCCCTCCCTACTTCTTCCGAATGAAAAACCTCCACCGGAGGTATCTTCCGAATGCAGGTCCGGTACCTCGGACTCCTCTGGCGCTGCGTAAATCAATGATTTCATTTGGCCCCAGAGAAAGAAATCTAAGATCTCGTGACTAGAGATGGTTCTTGGTGCAAGGATAGCGGTCACAGCATTTTCCTTGCAGGAATATTTATTAATTCAAAGACGTTTTACCGTTGTGTTTTCAATACCTTACAACTACTGCCGTGGTGAGGGATGTGAGGAATGTGTGGTTTGAGCTTCTTTTTCCATGGGAAGTACTGGTTACGTGAAATACCTTGCGTGAGCCGGGATTCGAACCCTGAATGTCCCGGCTGCGAAGCCATTACGCTAACCAGTATGCCACGGAGCCAAAGAGGAGGGCCGACTCTTTTGCATCGTGTTGAACAATCCATGCGACTGAGGTGCCAGACCTACAATGACACAGGGGGCAGATATTTCCAACAGTAATTGTAAAGTTTGTTTGAAAAAATACCTACTTCTCTGATATTCGTTTCATTTGCCATTGTGACAGTTCTCAGAAACGAAAATATTTTTCACTGGGCAGTAGGGTCAAATTTTAAACCTCAGTGCCATTAAAACTAGGAGTTTTTAAATTTTTGGTATTCAGGAACAAGTGTTCATGCGTGTCCGTGTCCACTGTCGATGTCTGTACCTCTCGAATTTTACACCCTGTGTAACGTTACTCTCCTTACACTGGGTTATTGAAAGAAGCTTTCATAGCAATAATTTAAATTATATACATTTAAACTTTAATTACGGTTAGCAATGTTCTGTGCGAATTACGTTCGATTGAAGGTTTTTTGGCTTTGCTTAGGGTGATTAAGTTCGTTGATAATTAGTGTTGCTAACTTCAGTTACCAGTTTATCATCAAATTTAGGAATAAATTAATCGCCAAATAGCGTTCTTCTAGTACAAAATTAGCTATAATTTGCGAATTCCAACCCGAGCTGAGCGTGGATGACAAAATCTTTTCCTGGTAAAAGACAATTTTTGCTCGATCTTTCCGTGAAATTTGGTGTGGACGCCGGGCTGGAACTCGAGCACGTTCTCGACGTAAGTTTTGAGGCCTAACGAACTTAAAACTTGCTGAATTTATTAGCCTTTTTCCCCCTAGTCGTTACTGGACTGAGAATTTTGGTACCGGCTGGCAACAGCAGCATCGAACCTGGAGATGGAGTAATGAACTGCTTTTTTGAAGGGGAGGCGAGAATTTGAGTTTTGTTTTTGGGGCTTGAACTACTGCAGTAGGATTTAAATTCCGGAACTGAAACCTGAATTCCGGAACCAGTATTTCAGAAACCTCGAATTATGACTTAATCGTAGAAGTGAAATGTTTGCGGGCTACTTTGATTAAACGTCGGAGTAGAGCATGTCTGCGTGTGATATGGGAGGTGTGAGAGTGCTGGACAGTGCCGTCTAATCTATCCAACGCGTTTCTGCTGTAGCACGTTAGGACAGTGGCATTTGACTTTATATATTCAATAAATTCAGCAGTGAAGTACAAAACACGGGCTTTGAATATTTTTTTACTCGCCGTTTCGGGATTTTTGCGACAACTTGAAATTTCAGCATCCCATGTGGAGGTTTCTCGAGACGCATTTTGTTTCGTGAGTCTCGTGGATTTAGTAGTCTACCTTTGGAATGAATAGGATTATTGAGCGTTACTCTGTAGATGCTGAGAATGTTCACGCTGATATTGTTCAATTCGTCTTTTTATTAATATATCCTGCAAGAAAGCTGTACTTCAGTTGTACCTCTTACGCAGCGCACAGGGGAAATGACACTAGCACTACTTACGCAACACTGATGGGATGTGTGTTACGTATTCTTCCTCTCCATTAGTAGATCTTTGTTTTGCTCCGTGGTAGGCCTGCTAGCCCTTCAACCGACCCTTCCGAGGGCCTTCGCTTCTGTTTTCCCATTTTATCTCCGAGTCTTCTGCATTTCTACGAGATGCCCCTGGAGCTGATCCCTTGATGACCCTGGTGCTCTAGAGTAGGGCGAGACCCGACGGTTAGTTCAAATTAAAGGAAATTTCTTAACCAGTCGAGCTGTAGTCTAATGGATAGTGTGTTGTTGGAGCGTAGGCGGTGCTTAGTGGTTTGACATCCTTTTTGCGTAGGACTGCTGTTAGGCAATCCATTTGGTGCGTTTTAATTTCAAACGTGAAGTTTTTCTTTGTACTGATATTTCTTTTCTATGCGTAATATTCATTGTTGAATTTTAAAACCGTGTTGTACCAAGTCAAATGGGGTTGATGTACTTGTGTAAATTTGGTGCTCACCGCTAAATCGTACGAGTAGGCTTTCTAATTTCACTTTTGTTTTGCACAGTGAAACTCTTGTCGCCACTGCTGTAGCTTTGGGACTTCCTGTCTGTCGTGCCCACTTTACTTTTTTCCCATTTCGTGTATTCTTCTCTGATTATTATTCCTCTTCTTCCTCTTCCTTCTCAACTTGCTATTTCTATGCGTAAGGAATCTTGTGTGGGAACATACCTGTGCATGCATTTCACGTTTATCATTGTCAGTACAAAATGGTCCGTAAGGAGCTTTAAGCAAACTAGTCTGATCTTTGCAAATTAAGCTTCTATTCATAATTTGTATATAATATCGTTTGTGAAACCACGAAACCGCAAATAATTGCTATTGCTGTAGGTGGACTCATGGTAGACTCGTATGAACGAGCTCCTTCATTTCGGCCAAATGTTAACCCGTAGGAGTTCCATACCTGATTATCGAAAGTGGGCAATTGGTTTAACGTTGCGAGCAACTTGGTTGGCCTTAATAAGCCTATGTAATATAAGTTTCCGTAAGAGTTCACTCATAAGCATATTAGAGGAGGTTAGGCTAATTTCATTACATCGACAATAATTACTCGTTTAAGCGTGTACAACCATATGTCGATATTTAAGCCACCGTGCGAGCGTGTGATGATGGTGACTAGGGTAGCCTACAAGGTCTGGAGAAGGATCTAGTGTCGAATTATATTTGTAGAAGCTTAAAAAAAAGTGGTAACTAGAGTTACCTTCAGTACACAAGGGGTTAACACGTGAAGACTTGTAGGGAAACGTGTGTGGCCCTTGTACAAATACTTTACGACGTCCTGAACCCCCTCCTGCAAATAATGCACTCCTACTGTAAGACGGCTACCCTCACCATATGGAGGGATGTTCGTTGGTTTATTGAGCAGGAAATATTTTATGGATAAGCGAGGCGTTACTTGCGAGGTACAAGATGTGGCCGGCGCCAAAGGCAGTTACGGATACATAACATATCCCGTCCACTCAAGAAAGCTAGCTTTACGTAGCCTCCTTGTCTATATCTCGGCGTGACTAATTTTTCCCTCGACTCGTGGTGACAGACTTCCGTTCCCTCGATTGTTTTTTTCCTGTGGCGCTCGTTATCGGGTGTACGCATTTGTCGCTTCGGAGCGTTATCGAAGTGCCGCCGCCGCCGCCCTCCATGCGGAGTTTGGCGGTGAAGTGAGAAATGTTAAGGCTTGTGTCCGGATGTTGTAAGTGCGCCTAGTATCTTAACCTTAACCTTTCTAGGAAATTGCGTCACGCTGTTTCTTTTAGGAAAATAACCCTTTATCCGCCACCGCTTATTAAGCGGGACTCTCGTAAAAATTGTGTTTACATACTTCCGGAAAATATTCGCGTCCTATTTGCTTTTCATTACTGATATATATAAATATTCAATGTTGGCCTCGTTAAAATATCGCATTACATGAGACATTATGAGTAGAATAGGAGAAATTGGTCTGATAAAATTCCGTTGTCTTGTGGGTTAATCTCCCTGTCTTGTGATGAGAAAAGGAGGCACCATAATAGCTCATGTAATTTAGGCAGTTTCTTGTTGCACTACTTGTGTACCTAAGGTAGAATAAAGATGAGATTAGTACATGACTAATTTAACATAAAGTAAGTCTCGTGTATGTGTCATGGCTGTGAATTTTGATTAAATATCGCCTGGGATTTTATCCTGCGTTCTCCCCATTCCCAGAAGGAGCCCTGAACCAAGAAGTCTACTGCAGAGCACGTGACGTCTCTGACTGAGTTGTGCCACTACTACAGGGGCACGTGACGTATCAGGCTGAGGTACATCCCCTGTTTTGTAAATCTATTAAAATCGGCATTTGCTTAATTGATCCATGCATCGGAAGATATTTTGTTTCAGTAGTCTTACTCCAAATGCTATTGAGTGACAATGAAATGGTAGTTTAGTGGCCGCTGTGCATGTGTCGGATTCGATGGTTGTCAGGGCGCTCTTGGGACAAATGCATCCTGCTAGACTTGTAATTATCTGTGGCCCGTACGTGGCCCAGCGGTATTGACAACTCCTGTTCGTCCGTCTTAGGCACCAACGTTGAGAAGTTCAGCTTCGCGATAAGGCACCAACGTCCTTATTTCGGTATTCGTACCGACCGTCTTCAGGGCACCTGTGCAGATCGTCAACAAAGGTCAAGAATTGAATTGAAGCGCGTGAGTGTGTTACCCTTACTCAGTGTGTGGCTGTGGTGCGACTGCTGCACTATATTTCTTGTGCTGTGCAACAGTACTGTGTTGTGTTGCACTGGACTATTCATGTGCTGTGCCTCACAGCATTCTTAATACTGTGCAGCATCAAACTTAGGCTCCATCCTGCATGTGGCTCATTGTTACGCATGAGTGGTCGTGTGAGAGTGGCCAAGCGTAAGAGTGGCCAAGCGTA